>CAJHNH020000643.1:22500-57500 GCA_905116865.2 Candidula unifasciata
GAACATAAAGAAGAATGCAAAAACAAAAAAAATGCATTTCCATGAATAATATTGATTTACAAAAAAATTGCAATACTATAATAAAGAGTCACTTAATAAAGAAAACAGCACTGTCATGAAGAATAGTGCACATGATAGAAAAGGCTGCTCTGTAATAAACAACACAGCGCTGTCATGAAGAATAGTGCACATGATACGAAAGACTGCTCTGTAATAAAGAACACAGCGCTGTCATGAAGAATAGTGCACATGATAAGAAAGACTGCTCTGTAATAAAGAACACAGCGCTGTCATGAAGAATAGTGCACATGATAAGAAAGACTGCTCTGTAATAAAGAACACAGCGCTGTCATGAAGAATAGTGCACATGATAAGAAAGACTGCTCTGTAATAAAGAACACAGCGCTGTCATGAAGAATAGTGCACATGATAAGAAAGACTGCTCTGTAATAAAGAACACAGCGCTGTCATGAAGAATAGTGCACATGATAGAAAAGGCTGCTCTGTAATAAAGAACACAGCGCTGTCATGAAGAATAGTGCACATGATAAGAAAAACTGCTCTGTAATAAAGAACACAGCGCTGTCATGAAGAATAGTGCACATGATAGAAAAGGCTGCTCTGTAATAAAGAACACAGCGCTGTCATGAAGAATAGTGCACATGATAAGAAAAACTGCTCTGTAATATAGAACAGAGCGCTGTCATGAAGAATAGTGCACATGATAAGAAAAAACTGCTCTGTAATAAAGAACACAGCGCTGTCATGAAGAATAGTGCACATGATAAGAAAAAACTGCTCTGTAATAAAGAGGATAGCAAGACACACAGACACCTATACATTCACATAGCACCTAATACAGACAGCTATACCATTACATAGCACAACATACAGGCAAATGTACATTACCATAGCACCACATACAGGCAAATGTACATTACCATAGCACAACATACAGGCAAATGTACATTACCATAGCACCACAAACAGACAGCAGCACATTCACATAGCACCAAATAAAGAAAGCTGTACAATCACATCACACCACATATAGACAGCTGTACATTTATAAAACGCCATATACAAACAGTAGCACAATCACATAGCTCCACATACAAGCATCTGTACATTCACATAGCACCATATACAGACAGCTGTGCATTCACACAGCACCACACACAGAAGGCTGTACACTCAAATAGCACCAATAATGGAATCAAGGCCGAAGGGTTGCGATATCCATAGTACCGAGCCAAAGGGTTTACAACTCATGGTTTCTGAATACGTTAAAAAAAAAGACATCAGTACGTTCAAACACTAACACATACAGACAGAAGTACATTTATATAGCAGCGCATACAGACAACAGTAAATTTAAACAGCAGCACACACAGACAGCAATATATGTAAACAGCAACACATACAGACAGCAATATATGTAAATAGCAACACATACAGGCAGCAATATATGTAGACAGCAAAACATACAGACGGCAATATGTGTAAACAGAAAAAAAACATACAGACGGCAATATATGTAGACAGCAACACATACAGACAGCAATATATTTAACAGCAACACATACAGACAGCAATATATTTAACAGCAACACATACAGACAGCAATATATGTAGACAGCAACACATACAGATAGAAATATATGTAAACAGCAACACATACAGACGGCAATATATGTAAACAGCAACACATACAGACAGCAATACATTCAGACAGCAACACTTACAGACAGCAGTGCACTCAGACAGTAACACATACAAACAGCAGTACATTCAGACAGCAACACATACAGATAGCAGTAAATTCAGACAGCAGCCGGTACAGGACAGAAAAATCTTTCTCTTTGCCCTGTCAAGTTACACTCCAGGTTTCCATTAGTGCCAGAACAAAGTGCACGATAAACACGCGAGGTTCACTCTAGTATTATGTTTAGTAACACTTTCAGTGAAAATGAAATTTTCGTTACTTTCTACTTCAGCAGAGCAGACGAACAAACTGAATCCAGCGAATGCATCAGAAAATAATCGATAAGAGAATATCTCTTTCTCTACCAGAGCCGTAGTGAGACAGGAGAAGGGGATGGGGGAGTGTTAACGCGACGGTCTGCTTTGTTTTCTAGTAGACCAATATTGTCCATCTGTAATTCTGTAGTCTCTGTTTTCCTGCTGTACATTTCAATCTGGGTTTTGTCCGTTTTCTTATCTTTCTATCCGAAAGTGTTCATGTGGCTTTATTTATTTCCTTTCGCTTTTGTCAAAGCTGAGCCAGTTTACTTGTTTTAACCTAATGCACCAAGGTGTCATTTGTTGGATAAATTTAGAGAACATTGAAACGGCTTTTTCGTCTTTCTACTTCTTCGCATGCATCGATTGTAAACTCGGATGGAAAGTTCTGGTTGTTCGTCCACCTCCAGACTTTAGTCTTGTTCCCGAACTCGAGTGTTGAGTGTAGTCAGTATCCTCCCTCTCCACCCTTTCTTCTTAAAATTGGCTAAATTGTATGCAGGCTGTTGGTTCCTCGACTCTCAGACAGATTCACCTCTACTACAAAGCAACCACCACTAGTTAGTCGAGTTTTAATACATCCTTGTTGGTGGGGGCAGTGGCTCTACCCCCTCCCCCCTTGCCACACCAAGTGAGTTCCCAAAACCATACCGGGATTTCATATAGCGCGCGTAATGGCTAGATGCGCGCACACAAGCTCCAAGATCTTGGGTTTAAGCCCTCAAGGAATTGGCGATTTTTTTTTTTTTTTTTTTCAAAACAATCGTGGCTCCCTTCTCGACTTAGCCTGAAATTAGTTTAAAGTTCAGTCCCATGAATTCCAGTGTAGGTTCCTGGGCTCCATTGTGGGAAAAACAAGAATGGACCCACTGCCTCCCTAAATAAGCATGTCGTAGAAGTCAACTAGAGACTTCCTTCAACACAGCTAAGGCCAAGGTTAAGTGCTTTATCCTAATAATTATTATTATCAGGTATTTTTTTTTTTTTTTTTTATTAACAAAATAAAAAGATGTTAGTATGCAACAAAATGTTCGAAGTCGGAGTACATCTGCCAGAATTGCAAAGAACAATAAACTGTACACAAATAAGTCGGTAAAACTCAGCCTTGACACAAAGCCGAAGTCCAAATGGACGAACAACCAGGACTTTCTGCCGTAGCTTACAGCCGATGAATAAAGAAGAAAAAGAAATTCCTAGGAAGTGACAGAAATTTTTCTGTCAGGGGCAAAAGTAAATCCCAACCTGTACAGTCCGTGGCGACAGCACTAGACATACGGCCCTAAATCTTCAGACTCGAAGACAAACCCCCGCCTACACGGCAAAGATGTAGGTACTTGATCAGTGTTGAAAGGCTGAAGAGAGGCATCATGGCATAAAGGATTATTCTCACGTCAGTGTCATACCAGGCCAAATTAATGCTAAATTTAGACCATTCGTCACTCGTTGAGTAGTGTGGTCAATATCGGCTACCTTTACTTCCCAAGCGATTCCTTATATCTTCTTTAGACTGGGTCGAATTGGGAAGGATGATCACACAAAAAAGTAATCCTCCTCTAGAGGACTTAAAGTCAAGTGCGGTCCAGTAATGCAGATCGCTAGCATACCGCTGAAGCTCTGGAAGGTTAGTTGTTTCTAGCCACGGCTTACTGATACAAAGTCCCCATTTCTGACCGGCAGTCCAAAGGGTCCATCGCCCAACTAATGTTACTACGGCTGCCCTGATAAAACTGGCAGTTGCCTTTGATTGTTGTTAAATTTGTTCTTCATTTATAAAGGATTCACTTAATTGCTTCATTTATGTAATTGTTACTGGAGAATGCACCTGACGAGATACAGCAAATTGTACCAGGCAAAAAATTGTGCAATCTATTGTTTGTGTTTTCTTTGTTAAAATAAAGTTTTTAGTTACAGTTAATTCAGTCTACTAGCTATCAAGAGTTTAGTTCCTTTGTCACATACCGCTAGTGTCACGTGCCTGATTAAGGATTTCTCCTTATGAACCAACAGCACTCTGAAATAGTATAAGTGTTGTGATGTGGGCTCGTATTGGCCTAGACGGTATCCCACGGTCCGTATTCCAACCTATTTCAGGAGTAGGGCAACACAAGCTATGGCACTACAGTATATATATATATATATATATATATATATATATATATATATATATATATATATATATATATATATATATATATATATATATATATATATATACATACATATTCCTAGGCGCAACTTGACCAGACGTCCCCACTAATACAAGAAAATAGCCCTCAGACTATGATAGTGTACTATCATAGTCATGTTAACACAGTTTAAGATTACTATTTAAAAATACATGTACTCTAGACAGCTAAGAACAGTGAATGATGGACACTCAAGTCAATAATGAAAAATTCCAAAGACATATAATCAATTCAACATATACATCATATAAGAGTCAAGCAAAGAAATTCAAGATCAACCAGAATGATGAGAGACCAAAAACACAGAATGTCTGACTGGTACTCTTAGAGTACTCATTCCCAGAGGCAGTCTGACTTCATCACAGTGAATTTGTGGGCAATTAATATATAAGCATGGCATTAAACCATCGATTGATGCCACTTAGATGTTTACACTTCGGGATCACTGCACTCATCTGGTTCATGATTACTTGTTCTGGCTGACACTTTCTGGAACGTTCATTCAGATGGTTGATCTGGTATAGACAGTCAAACTCAGTTCTCAATCACTGGAGACACAAACAAGCTCCTGGAGAGGGTACTCTGGCACTAAGTCTGTTACTGGTAGCCCTGAACAACTGCCGGACAAAAGGTTGGTGAAGGTGCATCACCCATGGTAATGTCTGTTGACAAGCTGGAGTATTACTATCTGGTGGTTGACAGATTGGTGGCTTGTAAGCTGATGCCTACAAACTGGCTTACACCTTGATGGCTTCCATGCTGGTGGTTTTGTGGACAGTAATAATTTTAAGAATCTCTAACCTACAACTGTAAGTTTTAAAATGTAGACATTTCAAGAGACTTAGAACATATAGAAATAGACAACATGGTTTATATACCCACCGGACGGGCCTATATCTGAATGTGACCTGCCTGCTAGGGGCGCCAGCGTCACTAATAGTCCAAAGTCTAGGGGTGGTTTTGGACATTCCACGACACCCTTATAGAAAATAACATAAACTGCGATAAGAAATGTTTCACGACACAACCTTATCATATGAAAACCTTCCATTTATATTAAAATAATATAATATTTCAAAGGTTATTGTCATTTATATAATTTATGAGCAGTAATTTAAAAAAAAAATGAATATTAAAACACACACAAACTGAATGAAAGCAATGTTTGCCGATTCTTCTCTTTAACACTTAACGTTCCCGCAACACATCTCAACACTGCATCAAACACACTGATGTGTCGCGACACAATTTAGAAAGCCCTAGACCCTGAACTTCCTTTCAACATAAGGTTTTGAAAAAGTATATTCGTAAAGACACCTGGCCTCAAGAGCAAAGTGTGCAGAGCAAGCTATGGGAAACTATGAAGGACCGTAGCTGACATGCGAGTTCATAGAGGCAACCCACCTGATGGTCTGATCTGAGCATATGAAACCGAACGCAAAGAAGAAGAAGAAGAAGAAAATGTATATGGTGCAGGAGGACGAAAAGAACAATTCAAAGACCACGTAGCGAGAACTTAGAGAAAAACATCCGCATAAATGAAAGTATCAAATCATATGAAAGACATAATCACCAATTCACTAATAATGTTGGTAATTTGGTGTCCAATAATAAATATGATGGTTGTCGACACTGTTTGATCTTGCTAATATCCGCTTTACAAATTGTTTAAAAAAAAACAAAACAAAAAATAAAGTAAAGATCCCTTTTCACGCCTTCTGGCGCATCGGGTATATGGCAAGAGCATCCCATATTTGTACAGCCCAGTTTGCACTAGGTGGGTAATGTGGTCAGCATTACCAGGCCGTCTCCACTTCACTAGGACATACATCCTGGTACCAATTTTAGGCTGGGTCGACCTGCGACACCCCAAACCATGATAAAAATCCACGCAGGGAGTAGTGGGTTTCGATCGCGGTACGTTTGAATTGCCAGGCGGACTGGCAACGCCTAAGCCACGGAAGCCGTAATGAAAATAAAATCAATACTAAAAAAAAAAAAAAAATCCATCCCTATTATTATATAAACAGTGTATGAATATTTATAGTTAAACCGAGAAGACAAACAATTTAGTATAACATATTATTACAAGTACACATACACTAAAATTCAAAACTGCTTGACTCTTATATGAAGCGTCCATACACCTCCGCTTTTTCCCCAGGCTAATAACCACTGGTTTAAATGACAGTGCTCTCTGTTGTGTACTGTCTTGTCTTAGTCTTGATACATGACCGAACCATTTGATCTTTTGTCCCTTGCTGCAGTTTAGCAGCGGTTCTGTCAAAACTTGTTTCTTCGTATCGTCATTTCTGAAACGGTCTCTTCAGGCTACATTTAGGACTAGTCGTGGACATTTCATTTCTGCTGTTCACTATTTCCATTTTGTGACAGGTATCCTTACATGTTTGTACTTTTTCTTCTGCTGAGTTCACCGTTATATGGCACATTGTGGTTTACAGCCAGGCTGCGATATCTGAACCTCTTGATCCAACACATCGGATTAAGGCGCACCACGAATTAGTCACCCACTACAACTGCCTTCCTATAAATTAATGAATCTATTTGTCTGTCGTCCCCTCCCCCCCCCCCCCTTCCTTTTTCCTTCCTAAAATAGTACCCCTAAACTCACGCAGGGTCACCATTTTTCTAAGTAAACCTTATTTTGACGATAATGTCCTGCCCGCAAAAAATTACCACAATGACAGCTAGAGTAACAGACAAGTTACTCCATTTAACAAAAAAACAAAAAAAAAATAACAGTGGGGAATGGAATGAATGCTCCCCACTGAAAGTGAACCACAGTTTATCTGTTTCCCTTAATATGAAAATCTTCACTCCACGTTATGGCTGACAGCGCCCGGCCTCCGCTAACCTGACCAGAATAACTGATTTCCTTGGGGTGTCGTTGGCCTTACTCTTCAATATCAATATCTCTATAGCAGTTTTTCATGATCACGCGCCCATCTTGTCATTACTGCTCAGATATGGCCAGGATTATTCGGGAGTTACCGCCAAACTCCGTTTAATGCGACTCTGTACGCCGGGCTCTGGCCGGTGCCTCTCTCGAAAGGGTTGAACCCTAATGCCTCATAATGCTGGCTCGCGTTTGCTAACGAGATGACTGGATTCATAAAGACGAATATAGCATGCGTGAGTGGGTCTGAAGCTATGCGCTTGGTTATCATTATAGAAAGGACAAGGGGTATTTAGGAGCAGAAAAGTGTAGTGGAATAAATCAAATTAGAGAGGGGTCAGTGTGGTCTGCCATAGTTGTGACTCTGTGTCGTGTGTGGTGTTTCATAGTTTTAGCAGACTATTGGGGGGTATCATATTACCATTTGTCTAGCAGACGGTGCCAGCAGATATTTGGGGATGTGTAAAATATAGGAGATAAATATAAATATTAGATTACACTTACTATTGTTAGAAGTCTTTGCGACTCAACTGATATTTCTACTTATTCCACAGGCAGACAGACAATATAAAATATAAAGACAAATACAAAGAGTCTGTATGTATTTATCATACTTATATATCATCATCATCATCATCATCATCGTAAACCACTTCTGCCGTTTGCGATCCAGTGCACGCTGGCTTTTGTACTTATATATATGTGTGTGTGTGTGTGTGTGTGTATATATATATATATATATATATATATATATATATATATATATATACACACACACAGAGGAGCAACTATGGAGACAGCCATGGATGCTGGGGAAAAAGAAAGAGTGAGAGAGAGAGAGTACACAAGAGGAAGATCAAGATTAAAAGGGACAGATGGTTAAATAGTAAGGAGACAGAGAGACAGATAGAATTAGAGAGACGAGAGTTAGGCGAAAATATAGAAAAGGCTTGGTGAAGAAAAAAAGTAAAGGTTTGAGACAGAGAGATTGGAAGAGGGGGAAAGATGGTGTGAGTAGTAGAAATTATAGAGAAGGTCAGGGAGACAATCACGGAGGGAGAGTAGAGAGTCATAGAGAGAGAGAGAGAGAGAGAGAGAGAGAGAGAGAGAGAGAGCAGGACGGAGAGGAGAGTGAGACAGATTAACGAGGAAAATGAAACTGCGAAATAAAGACATTAATAATCTTTTTTTTTTTTTTTTTTTGATAATCCTTACTGGACCTCAATGAATCGATATAGATTAATAAGAACGAGTAGATTAATTTTACAAAAATCGTATATGCTGACGAAGTTCTAGAATGCCGGAGACAACAAGAGAAGAAAATTAAACGGGAACCGATCTAGATGAAATGTAAGTGTCAATAAAAATGGCGTCTGAGAGGGGAAACACACTGGCATTTTCTGACATTTTAATTTCAATTTCTTTTCTTGTTTCGTTATCATCTCCTTTCACATTCACCTTTTTATGCTCTTGACACTATTTTTTGTGTACCTGTCTTATGCGCTTATTTATTTCGTCTCCTCTCTCTCTCTCTCTCTCTCTCTCTCTCTCTCTCTCTCTCTCCCTCTCTCTCTCTCTCTCGTTATCTCTCTCTCTCTCTCGCTCTCTCTCCCTCTCTCTCTCTCTCTCGCTGTCTCTCTCTCTCTCGTTATCTCTCTCTCTCTCTCTCTCTCTCTCTCTCTCTCTCTCTCTCTCTCGTTATCTCTCTCTCGCTGTCTCTCTCTCGATGTCTCTCTCTCGTTCGTTCGTCGTCTATCTCTCTCGCTGTCTCTCTCTCTTTCTCACTCGTTGTCTATCTCTCTCGCTGTCTCTCTCTCGCTGTCTCTCTCTCTCGCTGTCTCTCTCTCACTCTCTGTCTTTCTCGCCGTCTCTCTCTCTCTTTCTTTGTCTCTTTCTCTCTCTTTCTCTCTCTGTCTTTCTCTCTGTCTCTCTCTCTCTCTTTCTCTCTCTCGCTGTCTCTCTCTTCCTCGCTGTCTCTCTCTCGCTGTCTCTCTTTTTCTGTATGTCTCTGTCTATTCTATTTGTGCACGTGAGCATCTTCTTTGTTCTTCTCTCTTCCTGTTCTTGATGTCTGTCTTCTTCTCTTCTGTCTTCTGTCTTCGTCTTTCTTCTTCTGTCTGTCTGTCTTTCTTGTTGCATCTATGTATGTGTGTATCTCTTCTTCTTCTTCTTCTTTGTCCTGTCTTTTTCTTCCTTCTTAAATCTTTATTCTTTCTCTTCTATTTCTCTTCTTCTTTCCTCGTTCTTGTTCTTTCTTTCTCTTTCTTTCTTCTTCTCTCATTTAATTAATTTCTTTCCATTAATCTTTTCTTCTTCTATTTTCTTTTCTTTTACTTCTTCTTTCTTTTTTCTCTCTTTCTCTTCTTCTTCTTCACTTTCATTCTTCTTTCTTCTTCTTTCTGCATCCTTCCTTCTCTTCTTCACTTTCCTTGTCGTTGTCATCGTTCTTGGGTCTTTTCCCATTCATTTCTTATAATCATTTCTTTATTCTCATCATCTTCATTATCATTGCCAAACAGCGTCACCATTGTCAGACTCTTCTATTCTGATCTTCTCTATTTCTCTTCTTTCTTGTTTTCTTTCCTTCTCTAGTTATTTCGTATATTCCTTCTTATATATATCTATATTTCTATATATATCTTCTTCTTATCTTCTTCTTCATTGAGCACTCTCTTATCTAACCTTTGGATATTCGCTAAACTTCTTCTTTTGTGTCTTGAGTCCAGGATGCAATCTTCGCAACTTGCGATCCTTCTTCGTCTTCTTCACATAAGTCTTGTCTTTTCTTGCCGTTGCCCTCTTCTCTCATTGAATCTTCGCTTTAACCGGTTCATTTCCATCTCTTTCTTTCTTCTTCTTCTAGCGATGTCTCCCCTTCTTTTCACCTCATCTTTTTTCTTCTTCTTTCTCCCTTCTGACTTTCCCCCCCCCCCCTTCTTCTTCTTCCCCCTTTCTTATTCTTCTTCTTCTTCTATCTATCTCCTTCTTCTTGTGCTTCCCTTCTTTCTTTCTTCATCGCTTCTTCCTTGACTTCTTCTCCTCCCCTTTCTTCTTCTCTCTTGAAAGGTTACCCCTTAAAATCGAAGCGAAACAAAACGACTCTTCTCCAGTCCCCCCCCCCCAGTCGTCCCAAAAATGACAGATGCTTTCTTCAGATCCCGAGCTGAAAAATAACGCTTCTGTCCTCAGGGTCTTCTGCTTCTTCTTCTTCTTCTGGGTCTTCAGAAATCTCGTTCTTCTTCGAATAGACGGTCTTCTTCTAAGCCGAGTTAGAAGGGATCAGTTCTTAGACTTCTTTCCAGTTCTTAAGCTTCCAGCTTCTGCTTCTGTGTGTATGTGTTCTCTCTTGTTCTTCTGACTGTTCTTTGTTCCTTGTCTTCGTCCTCTTTTTCTTTCTTGTCCTTCTTCTGCTGGAGAAGGTCTTAGAAATCTCTCTTCTTAAGGCGAATAGACTTCTTTTCCTTTTTTACTGCCCCAGTTTTCTTTTTCTTCTTTCTTTCTTAGTTCCTTTCTTGTTTTTTTTTTTGTTCTTTTCTTTCTTTCTTTCTTTTCTTTTTTCTTTTCTTCTTTCTCTTCTTTCTTTCTTTCTTTGTTTTCCTTATCTTTCTTTCTTCTTTCTTTCTTCTTTCTTGTTTACTTCTTCTCTCTTTTCTTTTTTTCTTTCTTCTTCTTTTTTCTTTCTTTCTTTCTTTCTTTCTTTCGTATTCTTCTTCTTTCTTTCTTTCACTTTCTTTCTTTCTTTCTTTTCTTTTTTTTCTTTCAATTCTTATTTTTCTTCTCTTTTTTTTCTTTTTTCTTTCCTTCTTTCTCTTACTTTCTTTCTTTCTTTCTTTCTTTTCTTTCTTTCTTCTTTCTTTCTTTCTTCTTCTTTCCCTTTCTCGTTCTTTCTTCTTCTTTTTTCTTTCTACTTTTTCCTCTCTGTCTTTCTTTCTGTCTTTCTTTCTTCCTTTCTCTTCTTCATTCTTTCTTTCTCTTGTTCTTTCTTTTCTTTCCTTCTTCTTTCTTTCTTCTTCTTTTCTTTCTTTCTTTTCTTTCTTTCTGTCTTTCTTTCCTCTTTTCTTCTTTCGTTTTCTTTCTCTTTCTTTCTTCTTTCTTTTTTTCTTTGTTTCTTTTCCTTCTTTTCTTTCTTTTCTTTTCTTTTCATTTCTTTCTTTCTTATTTTCTTCCTTTATTTCTTCTTTTCTTTTCTTCCTTTCTTGTTTCTTCTTCTCTTTCTTTCTCTTTCCTTTTCACTTTCTTTCTTCTTCTTTTCTTTTCGTTTCTTTTTTTCTTTCTTCTTTCTTTCTTTTCTTTCTTTCTTTCTTTCTTTGCTTTTTCTTTCTTCCTTTCCTTTCTCTTTCCTTTCTCTTCTTTTTTCGTTCTTTCTTTCTTTCTTTCTTTCTTTTTCTTCCTTTTCTCCTTCTCTCTTTCTTTCATTTCTTTCTTTCTTCTTTCTTTTCTTCTTTTCTTTTCTTATCTTTCTTTCTTCTTCTTTTCTACTTCTTTTCTTCTTTCTTTTCTCTTTTTTGTTTCTTTCTTTCTTTTTCTTTCTTTCTTCTTTCTCTTTCTTTTGCTTTCTTTCTTCTTTCTTTCTTGTTCTTAAGTTCTTTCTTTCTATCTCTTCTTTCTTTCTTTTTCTCTTCTTTTTTTTCTCTAGTCTTTCTTTGTTTGCTCTTTCTTTGTTTCTTTTCCCTCTGTTTGGGCGTCCTTTCTTTCTTCTTATTTCCTCTTCTTTCTTTCTTTCATCTTCTTTCTTTCTTTCTTTTCTTTATCTTTCTTTCTTTCTTTTCTCTTCTGTTTCTTTCTTTCTTTCTTTCTTTCTCTTTCTATTCTTTCTTTCTTCTTTTCTTCTGTCTTTTCTGTCTTTCTTTCTTTCTTGTCTTCTTTTCTTTCTTTTCTTTCTCTTTCTCTTTCTTTCTTTTTCATTTCAGGGTCTTCTTCTTCTTCTCTTTCTTTTTCTTTCTTTCTTTTCTTTCTTCTTTCTTATTTTCCTTTTCTTTAAATAGCTTTTATCTTTTTCTTTTTTTTTTTCTTTTTTTTTTTTTTTCATGTTCCTTCTTTTGCTAGTTGTACCATGCTCATTCTTTGTACATCCCTGCGTGTCATAACCTGTCCGCCTTCTATGGTTGGTTTTCTTTTCTGCCTTCTTCCTTTCTTTTCATATTATTTTTTACACAAAACTGTTTTTGGATTCGGTTTATTTATTGCTATTATAAAGATTGATAAAGATTGCTGTTCTTTTTAAATCGCGGAGAGCGAATCCTCGTGCCTGAGGATCATGAAATCGTTAAAAACAACACCTAAACTCCAAGCAGCTCTCAAGTTAAGGAATGAGAAAAATGCCAACGAAATTTTTTAGGAAAAAATTGCTAAGCGCTTATATTAGAAAGCTAGGATACTATAGTAGCGAATATAGTGTAGTAATGACGTATTTTAACTTTACAGTGAACGGATGAAATATATATATAATGGAGATGGCTTGAAAAACAGTGCTCCACGTGTGGGTTCGGGGGCAGGGGCTCCATGGTAATGTGGGGCATTAATCAAAAAGATAACCCACTGCTTGCCCGAAGAGCATGCGCGTTTAGAAGTCGAATAATTGGAAGCTTCCTTGCAATAGAACGCTGCGCCAGAGTTTGCAGCCGGGGAACGTGAAGAAGAAGAAGAAGAAGAAGAAGAAGAAGAAGAAGAAGAAGAAGAAGAAAAAGAAGAAAAGAAGAAGAAGAAGAAGAAGAAGAAGAAGAAGAAGAAGAAGAAGAAGAAGAAGAAGAAGAAGAAGAAGAAGAAGAAGAAGAAGAAGAAAAATAAGAAGGTGAAAAAGAAGAAGAAGAAGAAGAAGAAGACATATTTTTTTTCATGAATTTGATGCAACTACCATGCTCCTCCCCCCCCCCCCTTTTGTGTGCGTGTGAGTGAGTGTGTGTGTGTATATGTGTGTGTGTGTCCCTCTCACCACAAAGCTGGGTCAAAGGCGTCACACAATCTGATCATAAATCATAAACCCCAGTACGTTAATTCTCAGACGGCGTCGATCAAACAATAACGACCTCGTAAAACCAGCGATACATTCTCCCCACTCATCAGAAACCATGTTAGTTCCGCTAATATAATCACACAGTTTCCAATATTCCACCCTGGCTTCTGGAATTCAACTCCATATTTCCAGATTTAAAGGCCGATTACTATTATTTGCAATTTCTGGGAAAACAACAGAGCGTAGAAAATGAAGAATGAAACATACGCCTAAACAGGCAGAACTATTTCTCTAGGGGGTAAGACATCATGTGATAATTTCTGATATGGCACTGTTTTCACGCCGCTAGCCTCCTGGGGACTCAGGGACCAACACGAATAAACCGAGATATTATTACGTCGTTGCCTGATAGTTATCCCCCTTGAGGGCTTTGTGTCATGATAATTCTAGATTTATGACTGCTACAGCCATTGTAGTTTTACGATCACCGTTGAAAGTTCCACTGTCAATATGCTCGAATGCTTGATTGTGGCTGTATTGTTGTGGCTGTATTGTTGTTATTGAATTTGTTGTTGTTATTGCTTGATTATATTTTATGTTGTGTGTGTATGTGTGTGTTTGCACGCGCGTGTGTATGAGTAAGAGAATTCTGTGTTTATCTTTGTATGTGTATGTCTGTACGTATGTGTGTCTACAAAGAAGACATTCCAAAGATCATTTATGAACTGATGCTGATTGAAGACACGTATCTAGCTAAAATGACGTGTGTAAGAATGTCTGAACGAGGAATTGGTTGGGGGGGGGGGGGGTGGTATCAGACAAGGATGGACGTATGTGAGGAATATAACAAAGAGTTCATAATTAGTGTGCTACGGGAACAGTTAGCATCCACACGTTAAGTCATTTGCTGTTGGAGATGGAGCACCTGTGGGTATGTGTGGTGTGCTGTGATGTGGATTCTTAGTCTATGTGTGTTTATGTGCATGTGTGCATCTCTCTGAGTACCTGAGTGTCTCTGGGTGTCGGTGTGCGTTCGGAAGTGATTTTCGGTATACCTGTCTATGTGTATATGTTTCTGTATGTGTCTATGTTTAACATGCCATGTCGGCATCTGTGATATGTATCCTAATCCTTGTCTTTACTAATCTTTTTGTATCAATGTCTCTATGTGTCTGCGTCTATGTATGTGTTTTTGTGGCTGTTACTATTTATCTGTGTCTATGAGTCTGTGAAAAAAGTCTCTGTGTATCTATGTGTATGTGAATACAGCAACTCCGTACCTGCTGCTGTGTGTACGGACCTTTGCCTGTGTACAGTGGAACCTCGCTTAACGAGCATAATTTGTTCCAGAAAAACACTCGAAACTATTTTTCTCATATAAATTAATGTAAAATACGACAATGCATTCCAAGTCGAAAAAAATACAAAATGTTATGCAAACGTTCATTCAAAGAAAATTATATACATGTTGTTAAGGAGAGTGAATTATCTTCATCTTTTCTTAAAATGCGGAACCAGACATGTCCACACAAGACGTGATAATCACAATACTAGAACTCTGCTTTTTTCCTTTATTCCTTTATTTTTCTTCTTTTCTTCTTCCTCCCTCCCTCCCTCCCTCCCTCCCTCCCTTCCTCCCTTCCTTCCTCCCTTCCTTCCTTCCTTCCTTCCTTCCTTCCTTCCTTCCTTCCTTCCTTCCTTCCTTCCTTCCTTCCTTCCTTCCTTCCTTCCTTCCTTCCTTCCTTCCTTCCTTCTTTCCTTCCTTCCTTCCTTCCTTCCTTCCTTCCTTCCTTCCTTCCTTCCTTCCTTCCTTCCTTCCTTCCTTCCTTCCTCCCTCCCTCCCTCCCTCCCTCCCTCCCTCCCTTTCTTCCTTCCTTCCTGCCTTCCTTCCTTCCTTCCCTCCTTTCTTTCTTCCCTCCTTCCTTTCTTCCTTCCTTTCTTCCTTTCTGCCTTCCTGCCTTCCTGCCTGCCTGCCTTCCTGCCTTCCTGCCTTCCTTCTCTCCTTCCTTCCTTCCTTCCTTCCTTTATTCCTTTCTTCCTTCCTTGTCGCGCGCCCACGTGGGTAAATACACTGATATAGTGAGGGTGTGGGTTTGAACCTTAACAATGCCCACCCACGTGAGAAACTGGACTATTATCTAAGCTATGTTGATCCTAGACATTCCTGGATAGCCAAGAAAACAGCGAGTGGCTCGTTCCATGAAATGAAAGTTGCTGTACATGTATCCACAGGAGTAGGAGAAGGGATAGATAGATATCTGGATAAACCCACTGTGATATAATCCAGGTGCTCAGTTAACCCCTGCGACTGGTCTCCTCTCCTGGCATTACTTAAAAAGCCCCCATCAAGTGATTTAAATATTTGTTAGCTGAAGTAAACTAATATGCACAAAGACACTTGAACCTAAGTACACAATTTACTCAACTATCATGAAAATCATCACACATGATTTATTTAATAAATCTGACTAAAATAAAATGAACTTGTTTAGGCTAGTAGAGTTGGGATGATGTTATAGATGACATTAAAGTTGTACATAACTTAGCTCATCAGGACAGTTCTCGGCTTGAGACCCTGCCTATCTTTTACAGTTTGTCGTCCTCACTGCTTTCTGCAGGTCGTTACACTCGACGGTCGGCAAATAATGGATGCCTACTAGTCCCTGCCCAATGTGGGAACTGGAGAATGAAGAAACAAGCGCATATTTGTAGTATCTGCTCTAGATGTACACTAAGCATGTATATTATACTAACATCAAGCATGTTTATTTAAATAAAACATTTCATCTCTCCCTCATGCTCACATTCACTCCTGTCCAATTTGGAAGGGCTTTTGTCTCACATTCCAACTGTTACATCTTCTGCCTTCCTCTACACGTCCTGTAATGATAGTCAAGTCTTCTACGTCAGGTGCCATCTCTCGTACAGACTCAAATGACAATCAGTCAGACAGAACCAGTTCTGGAATCTATGCTTGGAACAATCGACGCGCCCAGAATGCTAACAATAGTTCTGGTGCGAATCAAATAACAAATCTCGTGGATTTACTCTCCGGGATCAATCTCCGCATTAGCCTCCCGAGAGTTAAACACATTTCAGTGTGTAAGCTGTATGTAATACAGATTCACATTAACCACACGTGAAAAGATTGCCAAAGTTATCTTCACGCTTGTGATTTCAAAAACATGATAGTTCATTAAATTTCAATGGCAACAACAACATTTAGGTTTTACAACATTGAAACACACGTGCACGAAAAAACATTCATGACACTATCAAATAGGATATAAAGCAATGTGACAGTGCCCTACGAGAATGAAGAAATGTCCGCCTAGGAGTATTACAAAGTGATGAAGACACACACTTGAGCAAAAAGACAGTTAGATCTCTATCATAAATAAAATAAAGGTTTTGAAACTAATTTCGATCTTACCTGGAAAAATGAAACCACAATGCCAAAAGTTCTGTCTCAAGCTTAGGTTAAGCCCAACAGATGGCATGTGCTCGACAGGATCTCATTTACCAGACCCCTTTATAACTTTTATCAAGCTCCTCCTACATTACGCCTAAAATCATTCTCATTCACGGATATCACAGCTCCTAACTTGTGGGTAAGTTTATTCGCTGTCAGTCAGGGCTGTACAACTATTGTTTGAATTCCCACGCTAGGATCTCCTGGTTCAATTAAGCTGACCAGAGCAAATAAGACAAGTCCCACCTCCAGTCTACTTCACCTGTCATCACAATAAAATCCGACTTTGTCAATTCTTCTGCCAACACTTTCCGCTCACTGTGTCAATAGTGACCGTCGGACCTGCCGTCGAGTTAGGTAACCTCAGGGGGAGATAATGGCAATTAGCCCTTGTTATCTGTTCCTGAAGGTCAGGCAGGGGGAATAACTATCTGACACCAACAAATGGTGTGCAAATCTCCAGTCAGTAAGTCTGCTTGGTCAGTCTTATCTCTGTACCTTAACACTTAACATCTGGGAAAAAGTTTTAGTGTTTGATATGACCAACGGTCCAGGAGAATTAAAGGTGTGATGTGGTCGTCTTACTTTGATTAAGGATGTATCCAAATCCCTATTTGTCTGTATACTTAAAAATACATACAAATAAAAGTAGGTTGAGGAAAGTCATTCTGAAGTCACCGCGCGTATTGTCACATTCCTTCCTACCCTCCTTCCTTCATTCCTTCCTTTTTTCTTTCCTACCCTCCTTTTTACCCTCCTTCCTCTCTTCCTTCCTTCCCCCCTTCCCTTCTTCCTTTCCCTCTTCCTTCCTTCCTTCCGTCCTTCCTACCTCCCTCCCGTCCGTCCCCCCGCCCGCCCTCCCTTCCGTCCTTTCTCCCTTCCTTCCTTCCTTCCTTCCTCCTTCCTTCTTTTCCTCACTCTTTCTTTCCCTCCCTCCCTCCATCTTTCCTTCCTTCCTTCCTTAATTTCTTTCCTTTTTTTCTTAATTTCTTCCGTCCTTTCATCCTACTTCCTTCATTTCCTCCATCTTTCCATCTTCCTTCACTAACACCTTCTTTAATTCATTCTTCCTTCCTTTTTTTTTCCTTCTTCCCTCCTTCTTGTTCCTTTTCAATCTTTCCATCCTTTCTCATTCCTAATTCCTCCCTCCTTCCTTTTTTTCTGTTTCCTTTCTTTCCTTCTTTCTTTTTTCCTTCTTCTGTCCTTCTTCTTTCATTCTTCTTCTTCTTTTTCTTCTTCTTCTTCTTCTTCTACTTCTTCTTTTTCTCCTTCTTCTTTTTCTTCTTCTTCTTCTTCTTCTTCTTCTTCTTCTTCTTCTTCTTCTTCTTCTTCTTCTTCTTGTTCTTGTTCTTGTTCTTGTTCTTGTTCTTGTTCTTCTTCTTCTTCTTCTTCTTCTTCTTCTTCTTCTTCTTCTTCTTCTTCTTCTTCTTCTTCTTCTTCTTCTTCTTGTTCTCCTTCCCCAGTTGTGAACCCAAGGAAAACATTTGCTTGTTCGCCCACTTCTGGAACTATGTCTTGTTCCAGTACTTGAGTGTAGCATGCACATCCGTTTCACAGATCTGGCTTACATGTGAATAATGTGTTGGTTCCTCGTCTCGATGACCATGCATCCTTCACTTCAAAGGAAACGACCCTAATTAGTCGCTGTTTACAAAAAGCGTGATTGTTGGGGTGGGAGGGTGTGTGTGGGGTGGGAGGGTGTGTCTGGGGTGGGAGGTTGTGTGTTTGGGTGAGAGGCTGTGTGTGTGTGGGGAAGGGGGTTTGGACAGTGGGCATATTTTCTTCCTCCTACCCTAAAATGAAGCCCTAAACCGACACGAAAAATTTATTCCTTTGAATGTGGAGTGCACTGTAATAAACAGATTGAAGCTGAGAAGTCGACCCAGACTAAATGTGCACACAGAAACCTCCTTCAAAGTAAAGTTGGCCAGAGTCGAAAGGAAGTTTGGCTGGAGTGATGTATACTCTGTCACCTTGTAAAACTATTGCTCCAGAATCATTTACAAGATGCATCAATAACATAGAACTGATCCTCAACCTGTTACATAAAAGGGAAGGGGGAGGGGGGCGATTTTATAGGTTCGTGTCTTTAGCAGTCAAAAGTTAAGTATTTAGTTGTACCCCTCACACAAGCGATAAACACCCGATGACACAAAGTGCCACCATGCGGATGAGGATCCCCCTTGGAGAGGTCCCAGAAACATCTTTCAGCCGTTATGGCCATATCTATGCGGCTATATTCAGGACCCCCAAATGACAAAAAAACAGGTACCGAAGGTCTGGCATTATTCCAAGGTCAGCCCACTAGAAAAAAAAAAAAAAAAAGCAGCGTTCCACCATTATCTTAGCCGGGCTTTCATTATAATATCGGCTAGTCCTCTCTCGCTCGCCATTTCCGTCCAGCGACGTCCGCTACATCCTTTTCCGTATGCTAAAACTATGAGTAATGGAAACGAGCCCTTAAGCTGAGGGTGCTAACGCCAGAAGAATAACGGTTCCTGGTCCCTTACGACCATTAAAAACGGCGAAATGATGTCCCCTGACGGACTCAGGCATCGCTGAGTGGGGGTTGGAGAGACGCGAGGTTGTGGAGCGAGCGTTGGCAATAACGATGACACATAATTTTGCCTCCCATAAAACCAGTGAGAATGCCTCTTTGCAGCCTCTCTGAATAATTCATACTCATATTAGCTAGCAAAACGCCATACAATCTGTCAGGATATACCCCAGGCTTTGTTGCACAAGATGATGGACATAAAAAGTCCCTGTAAACCAAACTTTGTGGGCGGCCAGTAGAATGGCAGCGTAGAGTCGGCGGTGGCCGGGGTCATTTCTGGCAAATTTGGAAGGTTTTCTTAGGGATTTATTCTCATTTGACGTTGTGTTTTCCCCGGTCATAATATTATTATGCTCGGGTGGTTTTGGGTGGTAAATCTTGATGATGGCGTTCGGAAAGACGTGTTCGTGGATAAAAGCGCAGATTAATGTTTGTGGTGGGCCTTAGTGATAATGGCGGCGATGATAGAAGTGGTATTAATGACCAGAGCTTGGTGTTTGTTATATGGCTTGCTGAAAATGGGAAACACGATGGGTTCATGTAGGGGGTGGGGGGGGGTGGAAGGGTTCTGGGGAGGGAGAATGGGGGCTTAAGGGGTGGACGTCTGGTGATAATTTGACAGTAAAGAAGATGTCTATGTCGCAGTAAACATGGCTGGTGGTTGGAAAGGGATTGAGAATGCTAGAGATAAAACATAACAGCAGAGCAGTTGTTGTCAAAGTTAAGAATGTCTTTGCTAAATCATGTGAATTATATAATCCTCTAAAAAAAACTCTAAGTTAGGACTTAAAGCAACACCCCCCCCCCCCTAATCACCTTTCCCCCCTTTCCCTTCCTTTCCCCCTCCCCCATTTTATGCTAAAGTTTAAAAAAAATATCACAGAATAACAGAAATTATCTTATATAATCCTCTAAAAAGCAATAAATAACAACCGAAAACACAAGTATTTCTGTAAAATTCTGAATATATTAAAAGGTAATTCCATGTGTTTTCTTTTCTGTGGGTTTCAGAAAGAGAATAAAAACAGACCCACAACTTAACCAATAAGCAAATTATAGGATGTCGACTAACTGGGTGCTTTCTTTGAAAGTACAGCGGTTTGAGAGGCAAGGAACCAAGAGTCTGCATACAGATAAGCCAAACATGTGAAATGGAAGTCCGGATGTGGACGAAGGACTAGAACTTTCCGCTGGAATTTACAGCCTGTGAAAGTAAAGAAGAAAAATAAAGGGGACAACTCGGCTCCAGTGCAAATCATTATACGAGGGTCATTTAATACATTATGTATATATATATATATATATATATATATATATATATATATATATATATATATATATATATATATATATATATATATATATAAAATTTCTACGACCACCAGGGTTCCCCCTCTGTTTATTTAGGAAGGAAGAGCTGATTCCGTAAAGAATTTTTAAAGAGGTGACTGAGCTGCTCCCTCTATTGTTTGTATCTTTGTCCTCTCCTTTATACTCTAAATGTTAATAGAATCCCCATCCTGGCTTCTGCCGGGGGCCCTGATTTTAGATAAAGTGGATGTAATGCTAGGTATTCACGAGTGAAATTTCTACGTAGATTCCTGGTGATCACTCGCAAATTTAGCATACTACTTGCTTTGCGCGACGCTCTTGTCACATGGTTATCAGTTCTCGAGAGAAAGACAGGGCCATATTTCGAAGAACAAAATCAGGTCAGAGTTTTCTAAACTGTTCGTGTTGGTGACACACTATTTAGACACACATAATCTCGCGACACACTAATGCAGTGTCCCAGCAAATTAGAGGTTAAACTATTCGTTTATAAAAGATTTTAAAAAGTAAGTAAAGTAAAAAATCCCTTTTTACGCCTTAGGCACATCGGGCATATGGGAAGAGCACACCATTTTATTTACAGACCAATCGGCAATAGGTGGGTAATGTGGTTAGCATTACGCTGGCCGTCTTTACCTCCCCAGGTCAGCCATTCTGGTACCCATTTTAGGCTGGATCGACCTACGACGCCCTATACCACGATAAAAATCCACGCAGCCAGAGTCAGGTTTCAATCGCGGTACGTTGGAATTACGAGTCCGAATCGCAACGCCTAAACCACGGACGCCGCTTTAAAAAAAATAAGGAAGTTCGGCGATTTGTTCATATCTCATGTTGTATATTTAGGCACGCCATTGCTTTTAACACTACAAAAACATTTACACACTGGGTCTAACCCACAACCCCCCTAGAGAGTGCTGCCACCTATGTCACTGGCATTCTCTTTTTTGGAAGAAAACCGTAAATGCCAGTCATGCCAGACCCCTAGACAGCAGAGGAGTCGAAAAAATCTATCAATGCAACGCGACGTAATTCGGCTAGAGAGATTATCATGGATCTCACCTCGCTAGACCCACCTTCACACTACAGTCGACATAATGATGTGTCGCGACATACACCTTGGAAATCTGTAGACATATCCCTGCTTGATCATTGTCGAGTGTTTTACAAAACAATTGAATCGTATTATGCACCCAATTGTGGCTAAATGCTCTTTTAATTTTTTTATCTCCTCAAACATGTTATATTACTGAAATATATATGTTTTGCTACATCTTTAATATTTGTCTTTGCGTGTTTAATGTGTACATGCTTTCTTCCCATTCCATGTTTTACAGGTTCCTCACATTCGCCTCGTATCTCTATATAATCACATTTGCACGGCATGAATTCTTTCTTCTGACCCCAGCACAAATTATTCTACAAAAACACCAAAAGTCTGCCTAAACTCCGAAGACCCTCTCATTAACACGCAAACACCAGGGTCACTACGAGTTACCATCTAGTTATGCTCGTTTGTGAAGGGTTAATGTGATTATCCTAGACCCGGGGCCGCGAAGACCAGCCCTGTCCTCGCTTCATCTCTTCGTTGTCAAACACATTAACCCCTGGGTGTCGGTATAGCCCTCCTATTGAAAACATATGAATTACATTTAATAATCTTGTATGACACCGAGACCCGAGGAGACCAAATCAAATTTGGCTTCCAAAACTGCTATGGGAATCTCGGCGAAATGACGAATAAAAATATTTTCCTAGTTTTGCTGAGATACCAGTGTTTAGTGTTGTAGGTTGAGATGGTTGCATGTAATGTTGCACACTGAGATGGCGTGTAAGTGTTGTAGGTTGAGATGGTTGTGTATAGTGTTGTAGGTTGAGATGGTTGCATGTGATGTTGCAATGTTGAGATGGCTGTGCATAGTGCTTATGGTTGAGATGGTTGCAAGTAAGATGGAATAGCCATTAGAAAAGTACAGCGGTGCTGGGTGAGATTACTTGGTTGAGATGGTGGCGTATAGTGATGAAAGTTGATATATCTGTGTAAATTGTAGTTGGATAAGATGGTGCCGTATGGTGTTGAAAGTTGAGATTTCTGTGCAAAATGTAGCTGGTTGGGATGTGGCGTTTTGTTTTGAAAGTTGAGATGTCTTGTGTATAATGTAGTTGGTTGAGATGGTGCAAAAGAGATCTGATGACGCCCCCCTCCGCCCCCTCCCACAAATCCTCAAAGAAAAGTGGATTTTTGACATTATATATTAATTCAATACTTGAGTTTAATTTCTTAATTACTGCAAGATGGCCCACCCACAACCGTATGCTGCTACAGAGAAGATGCATGCTCTCAAAAAGCATGATCCCAAGACTAGATAATGCTGATATATAAAGCCAATCACGTTGGGATGGCAACATAAGTAACAACAAACAGAAGATGTATCACAGTTTTTGAGAGCATAATAGGACAGGTGAAAACGGCATTTTATCACTTGATGTTTTTTTTTTTTTTTTGTTTTTTTAATGTTTGTGTGTGTGTGTGTGGAAAACATGCATGATAGATTGGGAAACTAATTTTCGCAAGCTATATAGCGCCAGTTTTGATATACGGCCTTGAATCCTTTACAATATATAAACAAGCCAAACAGTTTCTTAAAGGCTTCGCAGATGTTGTTTTACAGAAGAATCATTAGAATTCATTGGACAGCTAAACGAGCAGCCCAAATGTTTTAAAAGAGGATTGGGCTCCAACAAACTTATCGAAAGTTTTAGAAAGGGACTAGGAGAACGCTACTCCCTCCGAGACCAGACAGGTGGAACACCTTGTACAGAGGAAAAGAACAGCTTGTGAAAACATGTAAATTCCACTACATGGCATTGGGCCAAAGGGCGAAAGCTCATGCGCCGCTGGATCAATAACAACAACAACAACAACAACAACAACAACAACAACAACAACAGAAAGAGACAGTCATCATTTCTTGGTCATATTTTGAAGAGAATGAAACTGGAGCAAGTTGTGACCACTGGAAAGATCTGTGGGAAAAGAGATGTAGGAAGACAATGCGAGAAGTTTCTTGACAACCTGTTGTCCAGTCATGGAGGGGTGTCAGCACACGAACTGATAAATGCTATTGAAGATCGTGGAGAGGCTTCATTGCCCAGGTTAGTTGGTAATCACTTGATGAGCAAAAATCTGGGTTGTACTGACCTACATCATGTCCAGTCTGCAAAATTTATTTTTGGAGAACGTTGAAAGCGCCTTGGAAAAATTGAACAAATATATCACAATAACGCTTGGAAGAAATTCACACACAAAACAAATCTAGTAACGCGCTAAAAGAATATTAAATGCTGTCTTTTTGACTATCACACAAAAGAAAAAAGGTACATGTCTTGATAAAATGCGAGTTCATGGGGGAAGAAAGGCAGAGGAAGACCAAGAGAAATTATATTGGACAACTGACCATCGTAACATGAAAGATAGTCTGGAACAGAAATGATGTATGGTACATTAGACAGAAGGATGCGGACAGTCATGATGAGCAACTCTAGCAGGTATAGCAGTGAGTGTTGGAAATCTATTGTGTGTGTGAGAGAGTGTGTGTTTATTTATGTGTTTGTGAATGTGTAAATATGTATGCGTTTGTATGTGTATATGTTAACGAGATTAATGTGTATGCATATATGGGTGAGAACCGCTGCTCTAAATCATGCAGTCTGCCTGATATATTGACATATACCACGCTAAAAAAAAGCTTCAACAGAAACAAACGCTGAGAAACACCGAACTGCTGATAAAGATTCCGTTTCTTCTTCAACGATGTCCTCTCGATCAAACAATGCGCCAGAGGCAGGTGGTCTAGAGACCTAGCTATGTTTACATTCATCTTGTTACTTACATTGACTGTGCAGGATTCTCACTATCAGTACAACTCACGCTTGCACTTCCAGGCTCACAAACTACACCGCACAGCTGACAGTCTCGCCTTCATTCCGTGTTGCCATGGATTGAATAGGCAGGCTTTTTCGGACTAGTGGGTTGAATACATTCACTCGTCCTTCCTAGGATATAACAAGCATCACTTTAGTATTTAGCGTCCTTTGGATATTTTCTCCAGAGAATGCCGGTGTATTTGGAAATGAGCAGGCAGATAGGCTGGCCGGTTCTGCACCGCTTAGGGGGGAACTCATGTAGGGCAGGCTAGGTGTTGTGAGGGCTCTTTGGGAGAGATTGAACAGTGAGGAAGCACAGATAGATCATTACGGTCTAGAGAGAATAGCGCTGTGAGGAGTTACAGGGGATCTGCCAAGCGCTCTACACTCAGGGGAATGGCGAGACGCATATATAATCAGCTACTGGTTCCATCGCAACTGGAACTCTGCGCTTGCTGCTCAAGATGGGGACGGAGCTCTTATGGGGGTGTCCCGAGTGTTGTGATGTCGATTCCTAATTTAACATTGAACATTGTCATGATATATTCAGCTCAGGCATTCCAGCTACCACAAGATCAGATTAAAATTAAGACTAGACTATCTCAGTAATTCACAGCTTAAATAGACTTGTCATTTTCTCGTGAACTATCAGACTGTTCATACGCATTCATGTTTTCTCAGCTTGGCTTGCTTTTGGCCCAACTGCACAAAGTTTACCTTTGCCACGATTTGACACTCGATTTGTTTACATATATATTATTCTTAATATAAAGCATTCAGAATTGTTTATGATAATGAGATCCGAAGAAGAGAATGACTCCTTACAGTGTGTTCGTGTGTGTGTCTGTCTGTATATACACACACACACACACAAACACACACACACATATGTTTGTTTGTTTTAGTATCCAGAAGCCATGAGTTGTTAACCCTTAGGCTCGGTATATTATGGATATCGCAACCTTTCGGCCTTGATTCCATTGTAAATACCGTAAATCTGGGAGAAAATGTGGCTTTTCTGCCTACCCCCGGGAGTGAACCCGGACATTTGGAGTTCGTCACCCGGTCACCGCGCAATCCAGTTTAGCCAACTACGCTAGAGAGCCAGGCGCGCGCGCACACACACACACAAACACACACACACACACACATATATATATATATATATATATATGTGTGTGTGTGTGTGTGTGTGTGTGTGTGGGTGTAGAAATGTGCATGTGTTTATGTGTGTGTATTAGCATATATGTCTTTATGTGTGTAGCTCTGTGTGTATGGTCTTCTGTTTATATATGTGAATATGCATATTCCTAAAACTGTTATTCTCTTTCTGTTGTACTCTCCTGTTTCTCCTACTGAGTGACTCAAACGGTGTCATCCGCTACTTTTACGAAGCCAGAAAATGGACTGTCTCTTTCCTCAACTCGCGATGAGAATTTAGTAGGAATTAGTAAGGAGCTTGCTCCGAGGAACCCACTCTCAAGTCCTTGTAGTCGATGTACGTATCCCCCCCCCCCCCCGTCCTCCAGAAATCCCCTGCCCCTTTTTCTTTATGTGGGGTTGACGCGAAATCGATAACCATGGCAACCAAGCTGGCCTCCATCTTAGGCAGAGCTTCCCGTAAATTACTATAACCATGTCAAAACGAGGACTCTGCAATTTCCCAGTGTCATGGACCGGGTTATCATAAGTGCTGCTGGTGACAGCCTACAGACGGGGACTACAGAAGGTTCTGGTCCTGCACGGTTCTTTCTGTCGTAACCCAAGAGTAGGCCGGCCTGGTTGTCCTCCCTGGCAGAGGGCACTACCCTTCTGCTGGTGTCACTGTAACAGTGTTTTATGCTGCTCCCGTCCATGACTTTTGAAGGTTTGTCACGTATTCTATTTCCTTAGAGCCGGTCATTTATTTTTCTCTTTTTTTTTTTTTTCTTAGGAGAGGATAGTGGATGTTGACTGTTCTATTATAGTTTACTGTGTTTTTGTTGTTGTTTTCGCATAGGAAGAAGTATACTGACTTGTCCACAACCACACCCCCTCCCCCAGTAGTTAATCACACTGTGCTCTCCTTTACTGGGTATATAATGTTTTGTTTATTTATTTATTTATTTTTTGGATATTGATTTATGTTTTTTCTTGATGGGGTGGGGATACACTAACAGAAATACTGACATCTTGAAAGATCTGAACATCAAGGAATATTTGCTAATAAACAGCATTCTGTCTCGAAGCTTTCTTGATGATATCCCTCCATGCCATCGTTTCAGCCCATCCGTCGTCGTCTCTTTTGGTCTGCCTCTAGCCCTTCTTCTACTGATCTTTCACTATTATACTCACCTATAAAAAGGGATAAACGCTCGTGTAACGCAGGGTACCCTAGTATGGTTGTTTTATACGGCTGAGGAACGAGTGGCTGAATTGTTTTAACGCTGGGCGTTCGTATAGGAGACAGTGGTTCGAAACACCAGTACGATGATTGATGTTGTTGTTTTTTTTTTCTGTTGGGGGCAAGCAAAAGTGTCATAACCTGCAGATACTGTTAAGATTGCGTTAAGAACGGCACCAATAATCCTCAGCCAAGACCCGTCCTACCCCACCGTAAAAAGCGTACTACAGATAGTAACGACGGATGTGTGTGTAGGTGTGTTTGCGCGTTTTAACGGCTGAACCGGGTTTCAGAGATTTGCTTCATTTAGATTCGCATCTGAATAATGGCTCTTTCAATCAGCGGATGATGATGTTTAAAAGAAATTTCATCTAGTTTATCGTTCGCATCTCAAGCGGCACCAACGCTGTTAGTAAATTTGCCGTCCCAGTGTGGGATGTAATGTTTTTTTTTGAAGCCCCACTCTGACTTTTGCCAGGGGCCCTAAATATAGCCTAACGGCTGCTACCTCGCCACGGGTGATCCTCATCCGCATGGTGGCACTTTGTCTTGTTAACCAACATAGGAATGGCACTATTAACTGCGCGACGCTGATGAATATGTTGAAAGGGGAATTCGAGCGCCTATGGGTGTGTCCGGAGTGCTGTGAAGAATATCCAACTCATAAGTCAGTTGTTACTACAATGTTTTGTCCCCAAAAGAACCATCTTCACCCCAATAAATACAAAACCAGAATAAGACACTCACCAAAGTCATGGATATTTGTAGATTTTATGACAAGAGGCACACATATTGAAGACAGACCGGAAAACGATGGAACGGATCAAACATAACAAAAAAGAAGAAAAACGGGGAGTACATGAGCAAGAAAGCGATAGAGTTGAGAAATTTTGTGTGAAGAGGATGGGGGAGACATAACTTCAAAGAATGCCTTTTAAGAGCCTCTTAGTTTTCATGAAGGAGTGACGGGTTCCCAATTCTCCCCACCTCATTAAATTCCGAAAATATGGTTGACCTCTCTATTCTGAAAGATGGGAGACATGGCTCAGAAGGAAATTGGAACGTTAATTTTTGCAAACAATGACACCTTGTCAGCACTGAGAGATGCACAAGCTATAGATGGGCCTTCTGAGGGATGTTCGCTGGCAAGGCAAAAATGAAATTTATGTAGGATTAATGATGGAGAAATGGCATCTCTGAGGGGCATGTCGTTAATATTTTAAAGCAATATTTCTCAACGTGAGCTTTCTTTTTCTTTCATAATTCCACATTTTGCCCTGGATTTCTTCGTTCCTAATAGAATAAAGATGTTCATCTTTCCTAATGCGGTGGCCAGTATTTTGGATTGTCCTTACGTTGATGCGTTTCAAGCCCGCGTTACAAATGTGGTGGAGAAATATTTCGCATTCATTTTCTTAATCATTTCCTTCTCATCGTTACGTCTTGTGAAATAAATTTGTGTCTATCCTTCGGGCCCTCATTTTCCAATCTGCATTCTGCTAATCATTTCTTCTTCTTCTTTCTTCGTCTTCTTTCTTTATCGTCTTCTTCTTCTTTCTTCAGTCTGTTTCTCTTCGTTCCTCCTCTTCCACCTTCTGTTTTTTCCACATTTCTCCTCACTTGTTCTCCTTTTCGCTGCTTTCCTCCCTGGTTGTCTTCTGCTTCTTTTTGCTTTTGTTTGTGACAACATGAATATCAATAGGAGAAAAACAACAATAACAGCAACAACTACTGCTGCTTTTGCTTTCACTACTACAACTGCTGCTGCTACTGCTACTTATAAAAATATTAATAATAATAATAATACCGCTGCTACTACTACTGCTTCAAATAATACGACTTCTGCTTCTATTACTACTACTTCTGCTCCTGCTGCTGCAGCTACTACTACTACTACTACTACTACTACTACTACTACTACTACTACTACTACTACTACTACTACTACTACTACTACTACTACTACTACTACTACTACTACTACTACTACTACTACTACTACTACTACTACTACTTCTCCATCTGCATTCAGTTCCTCAAGTTGTGAAGACCCTTTAATACAGTTCTTCATGTTGTGATGACACTTTAATACAGTTTGTCATGTTGTGACGACCCTTTAATACAGTTCCTCATGTTGTGACGACCTTTTAATACAGTTCCTTATGTTGTGACGACCCTTTTGTGTGTGCGTGCTTTTGTGTGTGCTTGTGTGTATACTTGTGTTAGTCTTTATCTGTGTATGTTTCCGTGCCTCTATCAAATAGCATTCCCAATCATCATGTCTCTACTAATATTTTTATTTAAATATGTCTTTAACTTAACTTAAGTTGTACCCCATCAGGACATCACACAAGCGATAAACACCCGATGACACAAAGTGCCACCATGTGGATGAGGATTGCCGTGGAGAGGTCCCAGAAACCGCGTTCAGACAACTGGCCATATTTATGGCCTGCCTATATTGCGGCCCCTGGCAAAAGCCAGGGTGGGGCTTCAAATAACAAAAAATTTCGTCCTAAAAAGGACGAAACTGGATGGATAATATGTCTTTAGTACTGCTTTGGCAATCACTTTTAAATAAAACAACCCTGGTCTCTGGGTAATGAGATCGGACGCCCATGAGCATTGTTGCGCACGTAAAAAATCCCTTGGCAGTTGGAGATCGTAAAGAGTAGCCTAATACCGCTGCCCGGGCAAAATTGTGAGTGAAAAATCTACCCAAAGTATTTCAGGATCCTTGCCGGTGCTATAGAGCCTGTGCACTGTGCTGAGCTTCTTCAAACTCAGACTTGAGTTAGAAAAAGAACGGAGCAATTATGGGTTACTACCCGTGTGCCATGATGTTGATCCGTTGTTCAAACTTCAAATTTCAAACATTCAAATAAAACCACTGGTTTTTGTCTTAAATGGTATAGGAA
The DNA here is from genome assembly GCA_905116865.2 of Candidula unifasciata. Lineage (NCBI taxonomy): Eukaryota > Metazoa > Mollusca > Gastropoda > Stylommatophora > Geomitridae > Candidula > Candidula unifasciata. Next base: position 52,168 of record CAJHNH020000643.1, read on the forward strand.
TACTTTTCCTGTATCAATGACTAGAAATAGGAGAATACTGACATTCCAGATAACTTTGAGAGAACTGGCTCATTAATGGTATCGTTTGCTGAAAAGTGAAACATTTTGGCCACACCTTTCTCTCTTTAATCTCGTTCAACCTAGCAGTAGTTTTCAAATGTGAAAGCCCAAGTGACTATAAAGTCTGTGGTACGTCGCATGCCCTCCACTGTTTCATACATCTTGGTTTCTATTGGCATGACAGCTTGGTTAAACCTGGCATCTCTCTATTGTCTGTTAAGAGCATGACTGTTGGCAATATCAAAAGATATATCAGTTTGGAGATAACATCGGAGAGAGACAATCTACATTCTTTGGTCATGTAATGAGAAGGAGAAAAATGGAGTACTTCGTGACAGTAGGAAAGTTGCAAGGGAGGAAAGATGGAGACTGAGAAAACATATGCTGGATAGTTTGACATCATGGCATGGAGGATCATCAGTGTCAGAGTGGACTGAAAGTACACGAGACAGTAGGTTGTGGATGGACATGACTACCCACGCCACACGGCATAGGCTTTAAGAAAAAGAGAAGGTTTCGCTCTTGAAAACGAAGTAGGGGCTCACCAGCAGGAACGTGGACTCTAGATGGCAAGGATACCACGCAATGCAATTTCACGATATGGGAAAGAGATCAAGTGGCTTCCTTCTTGCTTTGATGAGAGCGACGTTCTGTAAAGGATAACTTACATGAATGTGATGATGACATTTGTCCGACGCTTTCCATCCCGATTTTGTGTTTTAAAATCTCTTGCATTTTAACAAAAAGGGAGACACTATAAGTAGTCATTAAAATCAATACTTCATTCTTTGATATCAACAGTTGTAGGCAGCCAGAAAACTAATTTAATAGAAGCGACACAAATGTAATCAAAATACCATTTGTAAGGAGAGCAGGGGATGTCGATACAACTGGTTCACATTGACTGACTGACTTACGTTTTACTGTGCCAAGATATCACACAAGCGATAAACACCTGGTGACACAAGTGCCACTATGCGCGTGAGGATCACCCGTGGAGAGGTCCCAGAAACCCCTTTCAGTCGTTACTGGCATACCCATGGCTAGCCTATGTCTATGCCTCGGCTATACTCAGGGCCCCCGGCAAAAGCCAGGAAGGGGCTTCAAATAACGAAAAATTGCATACAACATGGCAATGACTGAGTATATGGTTCACGTTTTGGGCTTTACCATTCTATCTATCCAAAGTTACGAGTGAGATCAGTTCTAACTAAAAGGTTGTAAATCGAGTTTATAGTTTTCAAACATTATTCTCATTCAAACGGGTTAAACAATTGTATAATAACACACACAAATTTTACAATTACACACACAAATTTTACATAACACACACACACATTTACATAACACACACAAATTGTACATAACATACACAAATTTACATAACACACAAAATTGTGCATAACACACACAAATTGTACATAACACACACGCAAATTGTACATAACACACACAAATTCAATCTAAGTACGTACAATCAATGTACACAATGGAAAAAATACGTAATATATTCTCTATTTTAATCATTTTCAGGAACCTTTTCTTCCTACCAATGTAGGTAAAGTAAAAGTAAAGGACCTTTTCCACGCCCGTAGGCGTATAGGGTATATAGGGTTAGACCTATATTTTTATAGACCAATCGGCACAAGATGGGTGATGTGGTCAGCATCACGCCGGCCGCCTTTACTTGCCAACAATGTACCTGATACCCACTAAAGGATGGGTCTACCTGGAAGCCAAGGTAATTTTTGAAAAAAGTCCGGCTTTGCCAGAAAGCAAACCCATGACCTTTCGATCCGCAGGCGAGTGTCTAGCCCCTACGCCATGGCGACTCACTACCAATGTAGTTATTTTCCTTAATTACTTTTTTTATTTATTGATTTGTTCGTGGCCTGGGAGGTAAAGATGGTCGACGGGATGTTTACCACATCAATCATCTAACGCCGATGGGTCTATAAAATACAGATTTAGCCCTATATGCCTAAAATTTCTATTTTCGTGAAAGGGGTCTTTTTGTGTGGTCGTAAGTGCGGATGGCCGTTGGCCTCATAGGTCGTAAGTCTAGGAGAATGTGTATATGTTCCGGAGGTGATGTGTACAGTGTATCCAGGGACCAGGATATGTTCCGGTAAAATATAGGTCCCCTTCACACGCTAGTGGCGCATCAGGCATATAAGGCTCAACTCGAATTTGTATAGACCAAACGGCCCTCGATTAGGATGTGGTCATCGCACTTACCGTCTTTACTTCCCAGGACTCTACCTGGTACCCATCTGAGATGAGTCGTCCTGGGAGCCAAGGTAATTTTCTTCTTCTTTCTCTTTCTCGCGTTCACCAGCTGTAAACTCTGGCGGAAAGTTCTGGTTGTTCGCCCACTTCTGGTCTGCAGTCCTGTTCCAGAACCCGAGTGCTGCGTGTGCATCCGTTTTACAGATCTGACTAATCTGTATGCAGACTGTTGGTTCCTTGCCTCTCAGAGAGATACACTCCGACTTCTAAGAAAGCTCTTAATTAGTCGACTCCTATGATATGCTTTTGGGTAGGCTTTGTTGTGGGTTTATTCATGTTTTCCCTTTAATATGGCCCTGGAACCCACATGGGAACATGTCATGTTTGAAAAAAGAAAATGCCCACCACGTGGAAACCCACAACTTTCGGATCCTCAGGAGAGAGTCTAGCCTCTACACCACCATGGCTTCCAGAGAGCATGTGATTTGTTGAGTTGGGTTGAAATGATTCATGATTTGTGCTTCATTACGTGCTGATCTTGTTACTCTGTAGCTGCGGGTGTTCAGATGAAGCATAGCCAGAGGGCCATTGTCCGCGTGTGTGCTACTGTGTTCAACCCCCCCCCCCCCAACCCCACACTCCCAAAACAAAAACACATACACAAAACGTCGCAAACCTACCCAGGAATTTACCGGTTGTTTGTGGATTCACTAAAGAGGTTTACTTTCAGTAGCGTTTCATGTGGTTTAACTACAAAGGTGTATTTTCAGTAGCGTTTCATGTGGTTTTACTAAAGATGTGTACTTTTAGTAGTATTTAATGGGGTTCAACTACAAAGGTATAGTTTCAGTGGTGTTTTATGTGGTTTATCTACAAAGGTGTACTTTTCGTGGTTTTTCATGTCGTTTATCTACAAAGGTATACTTTCCGTGGTGTTTCATGTCGTTTATCTACAAAGGTGTACTTTCCGTGGTCCCGGGGGACACCGTCAGAGCTGCCGCCTCGAGTGCTGAAAGTACCGGATTCGAGCTCCTGTGAAGGCTTCGATTTTTTTCACTTAGACTTCTAGTAATTTTCACTGGTCGCTGGGCAGTAAGATCGGACGCCCATGTGTAATTTTGAGCATGAAAAAAAATCCCTTGGCAGTTGGAAATGAAAAAAAGAGTAGACTTTTAGCGCTGCGATGGCCAAATTTGGAGTTAAAAATCTACCCAAAGTATTTCAGGGTGCTCGCCGGTGCTACGGAGTTCGTGCACTGCGATGACATTCTTCAGACTGAGGCTTGTTAGAAGTAGAACGGAGCACTTGTGCCATGATATTAATCCGTCGTCTAAACCTAAACTTATTTACTGTCAACTGACATCCACGTAGTTGGTAAACTAAACGTTTTTGCCGATTGAGACATTTTCTATTAAAGAACAGCAGAAAGATTGTGCATAGACAGCAAACTTTTTATTACTATTCAGAGCTTTATTTATCAATATGATTTCCTATTGTTTTATCAAGTTGTAAATCCAGGATCCACGTAGCGGCTCAATATTGGTAATCTTGATCCGCTAAGGGATTACTTCTCTTGAAGGCGGCATTCATTTATCAGCTAAACGTCTTACTGAATTTTAATATATCAAGATATGTTGATGAAAAATAATTTGATATTTATCAGACACGGCATGATACCCTGGAATTTTACCCGGGGAACCCTAGACTAGAGGTTCTCAAACTGGGTACCCAGGGGTGCCGTGAGTGTGTGCCAGGGTTGCTGCGGCAATAATCAAGAATACCTCAAATCTGCATGAGATCAGCGAAGATAGCAGTTTAAAACAGAAGAAAGCCAAGAAGAGTTCTTGAAGCAGTTGTATTAAAAAAAACAATTCAAATGGCAAGACTGCCGTGCATTCTCAACATACGCTCACATATAAAAAAAAAAAAAAACAGATACAGGGTTAAACTTGTCTGGGTAAAGTGATTTGAGGGTAAAATCAACTAAACTTCCTATAAACATAAAGAAAATTATTTAAAAATTCATATAAACAGTTTCATGCATCTTTTAAAAAAAATCAACATTAAGCTTGTACTGTGTCTTTTTCTTCTTTTCCTAAGTATTCAAACCCCTTGAAGGGTAGGTGTGTTACGAAAAACAATTTGCCCGACAAAGGTGCCCCGGCTAAGAAAGTTTGAGAACCCGTGCCGTAGGCTTTCAGTGTTATCTAAGTACCCTCCTCTAGGCCCCCGTAGAGCCAAATATTAGCACTAGTTTGATTAAGTATTATGATAATCCCAAATGTGCCACTTGACACATCACCAGGGATAGAGAAAATCTGTTGGCTTGGAAGTGATGTCATATCTCATGCGTTATTGGACGTTAGGAGCTGAGAAACATATGTCAACATTCCTGTTAGTTTAATATATGTCAACATTCCTGTTAATTTAATATATGTCAATAAATGGGGTCGAGTGCTGTCGATTACAAGCTGTCAACTCTGCTGAAGATTTAGAAAAAAAAAAGTCAGAAGGGGTCACATTTTCAAAGGGCCTTAGATTGTAAAGTCCTCTTGTGGAATTTCTGAACTTACATGAACTCAGAACTAACTGCAAATGCTTTACACGGCTTTGCAGGCCAACCCTGATATTATATTAGTTCGCTGTTTGTGGTTGTGCACGGTAATTTTCGTTTAGTAATTTGCTGTTTGTAGAATGCCTTAGTACTTTCTGCCACAGCGACCATCAAAACGTTATAACGGGTATAGTGGAAAAGATGGAGTGATGGCATTAAGAACAGACTTACAGAAATGAACATCAATCCTAATAGTGCTCTTGACAGAGCTCGTCAACGAACGTTACATCTCCCGCTGACACTTCGATGAAGTACAAGGTGGAGGAGAAGAAGAAGAAGAAGAAGAAGAAGAAGAAGTTGGCTGTGGACCAAGATGAAGACAAATATCGACATCCTACATGATCTGATCATCGAGGACAATTGGCTCATAAATAGCATTCTTTTCCGAAAGCTGGGGGTATCTTGGATATGTTAAACGGCGTGGTGGCCT
>CAJHNH020000643.1:60000-65000 GCA_905116865.2 Candidula unifasciata
AAGAAGAAGAAGAAGAAGAAGAAGAAGAAGAAGAAGAAGAAGAAGAAGAAGAAGAAGAAGAAGAAGGAGAAGAAGAAGAAAAAGAAGAAGAAGAAGAAGAAGAAGAAGAAGAAGAAGAAGAAGAAGAAGAAGAAGAAGAAGAAGAAGAAGAAGATTACTGAGTCGGGGACTTAACTCCCTTATTATATTGTAATGGGCGGGAGTTCGGGCTCCAGAGGCTCAAATCTTATCAAGTGCATACTAATAGTTAACCTACAATGGTATGCAAATAAATATGATTGAAATATAAATAAAGCAGAGTAAAGGACCATTTTCCGCGTCTTCAGGCCTATTGGGCATATAGGGCTAGAATATTTAACAGAACAATCAGCAGTCAGTGGGTCACCATTACACCGTTCAAATTGAAATAATATGACATGTAAAAACAAATACCTCAAATGAAAACGTGTATTTGTGTATTAGGCAGGCTTGCGTTCTCATCACTCTTTATTGCAATGAAACTCAGGATTGATAGATTGATTGATTTGATTCAAGAACCGACATCACAGTAATCGGGGCATTCCAATAAGCGCTCCGTCCAAATCTTCAGCAGCCAGCGAAGAGTTCTGATACTAATGGTGCCAGTGGCATTCTGATTAAACGTCTGTCTTGCCTTTCCTCTGAGTCTCGATCATCTGCCAGAACCTCTCGTCACTCCCCGCTGCATCAGTCTCACCAGACTGTGGTGATCCATCTGCTCTTCCGAACTGTACCCGCTCTCCCACAAGGCACTAACCACGTCTGCCTTATCATGTATCAGTATTCCACTAAGTTGTGCAGAGCCAGCCAGTCTGTCCGCCTGTTCATTTCCCAACACACCGGCGTTACCCAGTGAAAAAATCCAGACAATACTCCTCACCCGTGTCCTCCGCAGCGGAGCATGCCAGTCTGCACGAAGCATACCTGTTATCAACATCCACAGCATGCTTTCTGAATCAGCTACAATCACGATGAGTGTGTGTGTCGTGTTCTCTAGCCAGCGGAAAGCTGCAGTGACCGCATCCACCTCCATTCTTAAGCTAGATGTTGTGGTATCATTTGCTAGGCTCTCCTGCACCAAAAATCGGCCATTTACATTTACTAAGAAGCCCCAAGCACTTCTTTTGCTTCTTGACACTGAACCGTCTGTGTAAATGATCAAATCCTCTGAGCGAGCATTATCTTGAATTAATTGCTGAATTTCCACCTCTGTGACACCTGCTGGCCAGTCTCTGCATTCCCGGCTCAGCGTGATTATGACTCTACACAAGTCTGACAGTTCAGGTGGCACTTTGACCCATTCTTCTCGTCACCTAATGTTCTCAAGGATGCAAACCTGTCTGATTGTTCTTCTGTCTGAGCCATCCATGACCTTCCTTGTATCAGCCGCTGACCCTTAACTGCACCCAGAGCTTCATGCAAAGGGTGGTCTGTGTCTGCAGCTACCCTGAGATATGACTTCGCCTTCAGCACCTTGCGCCTGCCTGCAACCGTCGGCAAACAAAGGATTATCGTATACACACCACTGGGGTGTCTGGTGCAACCTAGAATGACCCGCATAGCCGCGTTCTGAATGCGCTCTAGTTTGTCCATCTGACTCTTTGAGACGGTGTCTCTGGTGCAACCCAGAATGACCCGCATAGCCGCGTTCTGAATGCGCTCTAGTTTGTCTGTCTGACTCTTTGAGACGGTAAGCAGTCCCAGGCCATAATGAAACTCAGGAGAGACGGCCAAATAGCTTTCACATGCGATGCCTAAGTAGAATACTTGGCAATAAGTGGCAGGACAAGATCACAAACACTGAGGTATTGGAAAGAGCAGGTACAACTGTCTTCTCATTGCTCAGTCTACGAAGGCTCAACTGGCTAGGTCACACATAGATAATGGAGGATAGCAGAAAGCCTAAGAAAATCCTTTATGGTGAACTAAAGAGACGGATAGAAGATGTCGAGGCCGACCTCTACTACAATAAAAAGATGTGTGTAAGCTGGACATAAATAATATAGGTATTGAGGTTGACTCATGGGAACAAAATGCCATGGACTGTGTTGTGTGGAGGGGGCACATCAGGAAAGGAATGAGAATGAAGGAAGAAATGATTGCAAAGAGGAGAAGAGCTGAGCGTCTGAAAAGAAGAAGAGTATACACAAATGTTGACAACAGTGGTCCTGCAATCCCATGCTAAAACTCTGGAAGACGCAGACGCGTCTTGCTAGTCACACTCGCATCGCCACGGGCTGGGAGTCCCATGCCTCATCATAGCGCAATAAAACACTAGCGTCTGGAAATACAGAAAGGTGACAATCGATGATGAATGATCGGGGGAGGAAAAGGAGGCGGGGGTCGACATTTAGCACCTTTGAAAATTGTTACCCGCCCCCCCCCCCATTAACAAAACATTGGGGTGGGTGAGGGTGCTTTAGCACTTTAAACACCCCAAACCCTCCCAGATTCCAGCGCCCCTGAGCTCTTGTATGTCTCTTTTACTGGCCCATTATGTGCAGCTGGTGTAACAAGTTATGTCGGTGGGGTCAGGGGGAAAAAAAAAGGGGGGGGGGGGTGTCAGTTTTGCCTACCAGGCGGCGACCAGGGCTTAAGGATTAGGAGCACCGTTTCATTACCCCGACATAATCAGTTTTACAGGGGAAAAAAAAACCAGTTGCACGCGATTTGGGAGCAACTCATTTTGTGCTGAATTTAACGACGGCACGAATGACGCAACGTTCATGAAAGCAATTGCCTAGTAAAGTCACGGGCAGTAGATAAGTGATATACCTGGTTTGTGATAGTGCTGAAGGCAACGTCAGTTAATAAAGTAAATAAAGGACCCTTTTCCACGCCCTTAGGCGTACTGAGAATATAGGACTATATTTATATTTTTATAGACAATTAGGCACTTGGTGGGTGATGTGGTCAGCATCACGCCGACCGCCTTTACCTCCCAGGACTGCATCTGGTTACCCACTTAAGGCTGGGTCGGCCTGGGAGTCAAGGTCTTTTTTTTTTTTAAAGTCCGGCTCCGCCAAGACGCGAACTTAATACTTTCCGATCCGCAGGCGGGCGTCTAGCCAGTAACGCCACGGCGACTCCCCGACATCAGTTAACATTTAAATAAGAAGGCACAACGTGATACTGTCAAATCACGTTGAGATAAACTCTCTTGAGACGAAAGAAGAGAACTAAACAAGTTCAAGTGTTCCAAGAAGTGAAGAAAAGACGCGGGCGTTGGATAGGACACACTGAGAAAACATGAGAACAGTATAACTATGTTTTTGCACTGGAACCCACAGAGGCATAGATATAAAGGTAGACCAAACACTATATGGAGCAGTCAGGCCAAGTTGTCCTATCCTTGGCTATAGCAAGCAGCTGACCCCATGTCCTCCACATCTTTTCAACTCCACTCTCTAGCCTCCTTGTATGGGGCGTCGCTGGTCAACCCAGCGTAAAATTGGTACCAGGATGGCTGTCCTGTGGAAGTAAAGACGGCCGGCGTAATGCTGACAACATTACCCACCTAGTGCGGTTGGTCTGTAAAAATATAAAGCTCTTCACATATGACCGATGCGCCTAAAGGTGTGAAAAGGGATCTTTACTTACTCTAGCCTCCTTTGTGAATCTGATACCAGGTAATTTCTGGAATTTTCTGCCAATAATTCGGGAAGAAGAATAGAGGACGGGAAAAGAACGAGGAGCAGTCAACAGCCCCTCAAATATCGCAGCCTACAATATGTGAGGGCATGATCTGAACCTCTCAACGCACTATCTGAGTGAATCTAGTTGAACCCTGCTAACATAGCACGCTAAACGATTAAAAGCGTTGACCCAAGGGGGCCACTAACTGGAAGGGAATCTCCAGGTAGAAATACCAGAAACCCTTCCCTTTGCCCGCTTTGCAAAAAAAAAATCGACATGTTCAACTAGCATCCCCGAAGCGGGAGCATTAGGTTATAATTGTGACTAGGTAGTGTGTGCCATATAAAATGGCTAATCATTGCTCGCCACCAAGTAGAACTGAAAAAGACACTTGCAGTGTTGATGCGATCAAAGGAGACAGACCCAAAGAGTGTCCCTACCGACGACAAAGTCCTCCAGTCGGCCAGCCAATGGGCGACCCGATCGTCGATGTACCTGAAACCCCGTTCAGCCGAAAAGCTATAGTGGTGTCCTGGACGGTTACCAAGTGACAAGAAGTGTGGACAGAGAAGTGTGTGCCAAAACACAGTATCCCATGTAATGCTCAGGGAAAAAAAAACCACCAGCAACAATCGGTTAAATTTGTGGTTTGGTTTATTTGTGCTGATTGTTTTGACTGAAATTGGAGTATTTGTTCCAGATAATTTTGAGCCAGGTCTCGCCATCCCTTTATTATTCTGGAGTTCGGGCTCAGTTGGCTCTAGTCTTGTTTAAGTGCGTACTAATAATTATAATTTAGTCCTAAATTGCAAATAAATATAACAATATATTTGAAATAATGTAGCAAAGTGAAGGACCCTTTCATGTCTTCAGGTCTATTGGGCACAGAAGGCTAGATTTAAAATACTGCAGAGTATTATTTGTCTTTCAGGAAGTACCATACTTGACAGACTATTTCGTTTGTGCCAAAGATAGCAGGCAAACAGCCTAGAAGTTGAGATTAAATGCTCAGACAATAAGGGCTAAATTAGAAGCCTTTCCTGATAATTGTGAGTTTTTGTTATGGGAGACGTTTCAGTGAGACACTAGCCCAGTTGTTTGCCAAGTGAGCAAACTTCCGTAGTAATATTGTTTCTTCTGACGCACTGGTTTCTCGTATTTCCGCAACCCAGCAGCTGTAAACATAGTGAGGCATGATTTGGGGGTGGTGGGTGGGGGCGGGGGCGGGAGGGGTATTGAACATGAGTATCAGTGTCGTGTTGGCAGCAGTAGCTGTGTCGGTGGTAACTGGAGTAAAATAAAAGGAGTAGGAACTGCAGCATCTGTAACAGCATCAGTAGTAACAG
>CAJHNH020000643.1:67500-77500 GCA_905116865.2 Candidula unifasciata
AGAATCTGTAAAACTATCAAGCCATCCTACCAAAATCACCCAGTGCCGATATCTTTTTGGATGCTGCCACAGACCACCGAGAAAATGCTACCCACGCCTTGCAAAGCCAGTCTTACGACAATTTGATTCTTTTCGTTGGCCATATGAAGGCTGGAAAGTTTTGGCACCCTAGCTCTAATGGATCTCTAATCACCGTCGCGGATGCTCGTGGCCCACAGGGAGTAACCAAGGTCGCTAGTCAGTAGAACTGATGAAATCTATTAGCAATTCATCATCACTGACCACCCCCGTTTCACCACTCTTCACTTTTCCCCCGTTTTACGATCTTTAAACAGCCCATTACTTTTTTCCTGTCTTTGTTAAGCTTCATTATTAATTAGAATTAAATTAAGAAACTATGTGCTTGCTAATCAATAAAAGATTTATTGCTGGAAAGTTTCCATAACATAAAACTTAGGATTTCTAAATTAACTTTATTTTTTGGTTGTTATTGCAAAATATTAATCTATTGTTGTAAGCAGCAGAAAGAAACTCTCGACACAAATCTTAAATTAAATTGCCAGTATAAAAGAATTTGCCAACATTATGTAAATATTTGAATTCCATCAATTTCGCAAATAACAAGAAATGTTGACATTTCCAAAATTGTTAATAAAACTGGGATTGAAAAGAACAGCAGTTACAACAAAAATAACTCACCCCAAATCGTCTTTATTGTGTCAAGGCAAGGATTTGAACTTTTAAATGATTGCTTGGCATGCCTTGGCAGTTGCATACACGGAAAATTATCATATCATTCTTCCTTCCTCCTTCCTCCTTCTTCCTCCTTCTTCCTTCTTCCTCCTTCCTCCTTCTTCCTCCTTCCTTCTTCTTCTTCTTCTTCTTCTTCTTCTTCTTCTTCTTCTTCTTCTTCTTCTTCTTCTTCTTCTTCTTCATTTTCTTCTTTCTTCTTCTTCTTCTTCTTCTTCTTCTTCTTCTTCTTCTTCTTCTTCTTCTTCTTCTTCTTCTTCTTCTTCTTCTTCTTCTTCTTTTTATTAGCACTTCCTTCTCATCTTTGTGTTTACTGACTGCATCCTTCAGCGGAAAGTCCTGGTTGTTAGTCCACCTGTTAATTGTAATCTTGTTCCAAACTTTCATTTTGCGTGCACATACGTTTTACAGATGTGCCTTATGTGTATGCACACTGATGGCTTCTCGCCGCTTAGGCATATGTACTTCAGCTTGAGGTAAACGCCCCTAATTTGTCTCCCTCTAAAATATGCGTATTAGAATGGGAAAGGTGGGGGAGGGGGGGGGGGCGTCAGTGGGTCTATTCAACCCTCCACCTACCACTGGGTCTACTCTCCCTCCCCCCCCCCCTCCACCTCCTCCCCCATCTCCCACCACCACTACCCCAAATGGAGCTTCCAATCTACACGGGAAAGGCAACAATTCAATCTAACATCTGTCTTTAGATTGTGAACTATAGTTCGTTCAACATTTCATAAACACACTTGCAAGCCATTTTCTCGAAAACTGCCTGTTAGATCGCAGTTGCAAAAAAATTGGAATGTTGAGCGAACTTTTTTTTCAAAAATAGTTATCGGATAGGTTATGTCTCCCAATTCTTGAACCAAGTATATGGTGCTTAGCACAAAATTTGCTATACCAATCTGCAGTCAGTGAGTAAAGTGGTCAACGTTACGGCTATAGCACAAGAATAGGAATGGGATAAAACGGCACCGAAATGGGAAAAATTTAAATAGAAAGAAGTGTGAGGAAGCGTCAAAATAAGGAAGTAACATGAGAATAGGGGGAAAATATTGTTTAGAAAAAAAAAATCCAATGGCTTTTCAGGTGTGATCTTCCTCTTCCCCCATTTCTGGAACGCCCCCCTCCCTCTCCCCCTTTTTTAGGATATTCTCCCCTGAATTTCACAGCGTTTTCATACAAATTCGTCATGTCCGACCATTGAATGTGATCGGTATACCGCTCTTCTTGTAGACTGATTTGTTTTTCGATAATCAATACTTTTTTTCTCTTTTCGCGACAATAAATGTGTAATTCAAATGAAGAGACAGACAGACCGACAGTCCAACCGACCGTCCGACCGACCGACCGACCGACCGACCGACCGACCGACCGACCGACCGACAGACAGACAGACAGACAGACAGACAGACAGACAGACAGACAGACAGACAGACAGACAGACAGATGGCTGAAGACCAACGCAGCACCAGATTAAATATGTGATCACAAGACAAAGAAGGTGACAAACTGTGGTTTCAGGGATAAATAATGAAACGGCACGTGATGGCAGAGACTTGTGATGTTTTTTTGTTTTTTTTTTATATGCGCAGCCAGATTCGATTTCTGGATCCGCAGACAATGCTAGATTTGTGCCTATATTCAAACATTGGAATGGTCTACTGTGATTAACACCCTTATGCTTTCGTGTGTCGGCTGCAACTGGGACTTCTCTCTGACGTGTCAGACACTGGCTAAGAGAACAAACAGTCAGAAGGTGACAATTTATCTGTCTAGATCAGTGACTGGCTCGGCTGCAGCCGTTATTTACAGTAGTACAAATGTGGGCATCTTCTTTTACAACCCCCCCCCCCCCCCCCACACACAACTGTTAAGTGTCTGTTTCACTGTATCTGTCTAAGCATCGGTTTTACACTTTCTGTCAAACCATCTGTTTTACACGGTATGTCTAACCATCTGTTTTACATTTACTGCATAGCCGTCTGTTTTACTGTTTCTGTCTAACCATCTGTTTTACATTTACTGTCTAACCATCTGTTTTACTCTTTCTGCCAAACCATCTGTTTTACTCTTACTGTCTAACCATCTGTTTTGAACGGCATATCTAACCATCTGTTTTACTCTTTCTGTCTAACCATTTGTTTTACTCTTTCTGTCTAACCATGTGTTTTACTCTTTCTGTCTAACCATGTGTTTTACTCTGTCTGTCTAACCATGTGTTTTACTCTTTCTGTCTAACCATGTGTTTTACACTTTCTGTTTAACCATGTGTTTTACTCTTTCTGTCTAACCATCTGTTTTACACTTTCTGTCTAACCATGAGTTTTACACTTTCTGTCTAACCATATGTTTTACTCTTTCTGTCTTACAAGCTGTTTTACACTTTCTGTCTAACCATGTGTTTTACTCTTTCTGTCTAACCATCTGTTTTACTCTTTCTGTCTAATCATGTGTTTTACTCTTTCTGTCTAACCATGTGTTTTACTCTTACTGTCTAACCATCTGTTTTGAACGGTATATCTAACCATCTATTTTACTTTGTCTAACTATCTGTTTTACTCTTTCTGTCTATAATTATCTGTTTTACTCTCCTGTCTGACCTGTTTTTTTTTTTTAACTTTCTGTCTAAGCATTGGTTTTACTCTTTCTGAGCATCTGTTTTATTGTTTCTATTTAAGTGTCTCTTTCACTGTTACTGCTAAAGCATATATTGTAATATCTGACCTAGCATATGCTACACTTTCTGTCTAACCATTTGTTTTACACTTTTTGTCTAACCATGTGTTTTACTCTTTCTGTCTAACCATCTGTTTTACACTTTCTGTCCAACCATGTGTTTTACTCTTTCTGTCTAACCATCTGTTTTACTCTTTCTGTCTAGCCATGCGTTTTACTCTTTCTGTCTAACCATGTGTTTTACTCTTTCTGTCTAACCATGTGTTTTACTCTTTCTGTCTAACCATGTGTTTTACTCTTTCTGTCTAACCATTTGTTTTACACTTTCTGTCTAACCATGAGTTTTACACTTTCTGTCTAAACATGTGTTTTACTCTTTCTGTCTTACAATCTGTTTTACACTTTCTGTCTAACCATGTGTTTTACTCTTTCTGTCTAACCATCTGTTTTACTCTTTCTGTCTAATCATGTGTTTTACTCTTTCTGTCTAACCATGTGTTTAACTCTTACTGTCTAACCATCTGTTTTGAACGGTATAACCATCTATTTTACTTTGTCTAACTATCTGTTTTACTCTTTCTGTCTATAATTATCTGTTTTACTCTCCTGTCTGACCTGTTTTTTTTTTTTTTTTTTTTTTTACTTTCTGTCTAAGCATTGGTTTTACTCTTTCTGAGCATCTGTTTTATTGTTTCTATTTAAGTTCTCTTTCACTGTTACTGCTAAAGCATATATTGTAATATCTGACCTAGCATATGCTACACTTTCTGTCTAACCATTTGTTTTACACTTTCTGTCTAACCATGTGTTTTACTCTTTCTGTCTAACCATCTGTTTTACACTTTCTGTCCAACCATGTGTTTTACTCTTTCTGTCTAACCATGTGTTTTACACTTTCTGTCTAACCATCTGTTTTGCACTTTCTGTCTAACCATGTGTTTTACACTTTCTGTCTAACCATGTGTTTTACTTTTTCTGTCTTACCATCTGTTTTACACTTTCTGTCTAACCATGTGTTTTACTCTTTCTGTCTAACCATCTGTTTTACTCTTTCTGTCTAACCATGTGTTTTACTCTTGCTGTCTAACCATGTGTTTTATTCTTACTGTCTAACCATCTGTTTTGAACGGTATATCTAACCATCTATTTTACTTTGTCTAACTATCTGTTTTACTCTTTCTGTCTATAATTATCTGTTTTACTCTCCTGTCTGACCTGTTTTTTTTTTTAACTTTCTGTCTAAGCATTGGTTTTACTCTTTCTGAGTATCTGTTTTATTGTTTCTATTTAAGTGTCTCTTTCACATGTGTTTTGGAAATCGAACTTGTTACCTCCAAACTACGAATGTGCCTTACTGTGGAAACAAGTGTACTAAGCACATGATCAACTAGACACTCATTAAAGGGTGATTAATGGTGCCTAGTTACAGCAATATAAGTGTTTGGAAGGGTCGCATGTACGTCGAGCCTGCGTGCTAAGTTTGAAAGTAAAGCTCGTTGGTTCTCTGACAAAAAAGATAACTAGTTAACTTACCAACTGAATGACTAATTAATTAACTAGCCCTTTAGTTAACTAACTGACAGCTGAATAAGTTATCACAACTAAAGCGTGAACTAACAAATAATTATCTAATTGCAAACTAATTATTAATATACTGCGGCATCCGTGGCTTTGGCGTTGCGAGTGCGACTCGTATTCCAACGTACCGTGTTTGAACCCCACTGCTGGTTGCGTGGAGTTTTAACATGGTATAGGGCGTCGCTAGTCGACCCAGACTAAAATGGGTACCTGGGGAAGTAAAGACGGCTGGCGTAATGCTGACCACTTTAGCCACCTAGTGATGATGGTCTGTAAAATTGTGGAAGCTCTTCCCATTCACTCGAAACGCCTTAAGGCGTGAAAATTGATCTTTACTTTACTTAGTTATTAATATACTACAGAACCTATGTGACTCATTGATTAAATAACTAATTAACGGTGTATTTTTTTCCAAGGCTATTTTTCTGTCTGGTTCATCTGTAGGATGATTTGCCTTAGGAAAGTCGACAAACTCAAGCATCCAAGATCAAGTGAGAAATAATACTATTAC
Source organism: Candidula unifasciata (assembly GCA_905116865.2). Taxonomy (NCBI): domain Eukaryota; kingdom Metazoa; phylum Mollusca; class Gastropoda; order Stylommatophora; family Geomitridae; genus Candidula; species Candidula unifasciata. The sequence goes on from CAJHNH020000643.1 coordinate 73,016, forward strand.
ACATACTATGCAGAGCAATCACCTTGTACCAAATCTGTTGAAAGAATAATGTTATGTCACCTGATCAGATTGCAGCCACAAAAACTAACGACACCGGAGCTACGCCTAAAAACATTTGCTGTAAGAACAATCAACTTCGAAGGAGAGGATTGACTAATGGCGTTATAGATATTATAGTAGCGACGGGTCTATTACAGATAGGTCAAGCCACGTATGCCCAAAACGCCTAAAGGGGTGAAAAGGGACCCTTTATTTTAAGGGTGATGATGATGATGATACTGATTATGATGAGGACGACGAGAATAGGTGGATCGGTATCGGCTGCTGCGACATCTACTCACTATAATTCCACAATCTGAGAAGCAACACCTATCAAATAGTTAATACTACTTTCCCCTAAGTCACACGTGTCAGATATAATACCACCTCAGCTCAGACAGACAGCTTCTTCCGAGGACAAAAAATCCCCCAAAATATAACAGGCAACAAGCCCCTAATATAACAGGGCTTACCCGTCCTGCCGCCTGACTGCATGCGCAAATGCAGCGCAAATGAAAACCATTTTCGGTTCGTGTTTGAAGAACCTCACTTGTGAAGGAAATTCTAAGAGAAAAGAAAAACTTCTAACGGTCAAATGGGATTTCAAGCCGAAGAAGTAATAAGAAAATCCTCCCCGCGACCTCATACAAAGATCTCAGGAAAATTAGAAATTGGGGATTTGATGCTCCCACAGTTTATGAGCTGTAAAAAAAAGACAAGTCTGAAGTCTCTGATGCTCTTAACCTTCAGGAGAATATACTTTTGGTCCGTCTGCGGGCAGATCGGGGCATATTTGCTAAAATTCGATAAGTCAGTGAATCATAGAATGAAAGAGACTTTAAGTAGCTATAGAGTTGGACACTATTTCGTTCTTGCGACTCAACATGGACGATGGAAGATGGAGAGAACTGTTATTGTGTTTGTGTGACAATGGGAAGTAAAGTAGGCTTTTCCACGCCTTTAGGCGTATTGAGCATACAGGGTTAGACTTATATTTTTATAGACCAGTGGGCACTTGATGGGTGATGTGGTCAGCTTGATGGGAGCCGCCTTTACTTCCCAGGACTGCACCTGGTACTCACTCAAGACCGAGTCGATCTGGTAGCGTAGCCAAGGTCATCTTTAAAAAATTAAAATAAAAGTCCGCCATCGTCAGGACCCGAACCCACGACGTTCCGATCTGCAGGAGAGCGTCTAGCCGCTACTTCACCGCGGCTCTCTGAATAAACATGTAGTCTTCAGATTTTCACAAGCCTCGGACTTCATTTCCTAGTGCCTTAGTTCAGACTAAAGGTTTCAGTCATCTTCATTATCTTTGTCTAATTTATCATCATATTCATTTGTCGGTATCATAGTCATAATCAAAGTCGACATCATCATCGTCCTCCTCCTTTTCTTCTTCTTCTTTTTCTTCCTCTTCTTCTTCTTCTTCTGCTTCTTCTTCTTCTTCTTCTTCTTCTTCTTCTTCTTCTTCTTCTTCTTCTTCTTCTTCTTCTTCTTCTTCTTCTTCTTCTTCTTCTTCTTCTTCTTCTGCTGCTGCTGCTGCTGCTGCTGCTGCTGCTGCTGCAACAGTTTATTATTATTATTATTATTATTATTATTTTTATTATTTTTATTATTATGGTTCACGCTCTTCCTCTTTTGCTGCTGATGTTGCCTTTTCGTTTACTTTTGCTCTATGTTCTTTTTCTTCATCGTCTTCGTGCTTTTGAATGCGGCTGGCATGTTCTGTTGTGATTTGCAGCTGTACCTGTTCCTCTCGGCCACAAACATCCGAGTTCAGAAAAATGTTAGCGTGATTTTACGCAATAGGTTTTATTATATTCTTTTCGTTTAACTCTCTTCTTCTTTTTTAAGAAGTTGATTAACCCTAACATGGGGTCCCTGAACCCACTTTGGGATATAGAGAGTATTTCAGTTTCAACTGTCTGGGGTGGAACAGTTAAGGACTGTTAGATATTAAACGTGCTAAATTATTCCTAAAATCTAAACCACGGCAGAATATCGATTTTAGAATAAAAAAAGGAAAGTCTCAGCGACAAGGATTGATGTTCGAGTCTTGGGCGGATTATGGTTGGTTTGCATGCAAGACTGTCTCGTGGATCTCATCAGCTGTGATTTGACATAAAATTTTCATCCCAGAGCCAGGAGTATTAGAAACCTGAGCCCGATGGCTCCAGGCTGAGTGGGTGAGCGGTCAAGGTCCTCTTCTGACCTTTATTAATTGACCAAACAAGAGAGAATAACTGGCGAGTTCCTGCTGGCTTCATTCACAAATCTCAAAGGGTCAACGATGGGGGATTACCCTGGATAAGCGAAGAGAAATTTGATTTATACAATTTGAATAACTGGTAAAACCCAGAATTCGATGTGTTGAAGTTACTCCCAGCCCCATTTTAGGAGTGCTGCTGAGTGCTGAGTTAAAAACTGTATTCATATCAGTTAGGACATTTCCATAAGCGTCCCGTCCTTGCCTTCAGCAGACAGCGAAGAGTTCCAGAGGTGCTAGAAGCAGCTTGATTGTATGTCCATCTTTTTTCTGAGGGTCGAATGTCGACCACATCCCCTGGTCAATCCTAGCTGTACCAAGGTCACCAGACCATAACGATTGAAATGATCACTGGCTTCTAAAGGGTCTTAATCACATACAGCTGATCATGCAAACATTTACCACCCATTGGTGCAGAAAACCAGCCAGTCTTTCTACGTTTTTCTTTCCTTACACTTCAAGGAGAAAATATCTAAAGAACGCTAACCACCTGACGGAGCAAGCTGGGTCTAGGAGCTAGGATTGACATATGTATAAAGCTAGACCCACAATTCGTTGGTCTGAAAGTTATTTCTACCTTCAGTCTGGGAATTATGGTGTACTTGAGTCAGCTGATTTCCACATATCTCAGAGTACGTTAGGGGTTGTGTTAAGGTACTCCTTCCGGATCATCATCATCATCATCATCGTCATCTTCGTTATCTTCATCAGTATTATCCTCCTGTTGTGTCATTTTATGTCCCCCTAATAATAGCAGTCTATTCTTGCATTCCGTTCCATCACATGCAATCCCTCTGATATCATTGATGTAACTGAGAGCAGGATCTTGCCTTCTAAATGTTTGGGTTTATTTCAAGAGACAGTGTAAATGTTAGGGCTGTACCGAATAGTGATTTTCACTATTCAGCCGAATACGAATAGCGGGACCAACTACCTTGTCGACTTGCGTGGGCGAATATGCCTCGCCACAATCTGCCATCTCCTGCAGAATGTATCAATCAGTTCGTGTGCTGACACACCTCCACGCCATGCAGCAAGACTGTCAAGAATCTTCTCTCGTTGTCTTCATATATCCCTCCTTCCACAGATCTTTCCAGTGGTCACCACTTGTTTCACTTTCCCTCTTTTCATAACATGGCCGAAATATGATGACTGTCTCCTTCTGATGTCTTTGATGAGTTGTCTTCGGGCTCCCGCCTCTTTCAAAACCTCTTGATTGCTCTTTTGGCTGTCCAGGGTATGCTAAGCATTCTTCTGTAAAACAACATCTCTGACGCCTCAAAAAATTGTTTGGCCTGCCTACTTATTGTCCAGGACTCACAGCCATATTTTAAAACTGGATGTATGTAGCAAGCAAGAATTCTGTTTTCTAACCTTTAATGACAAAGATATATTGCATAAGGTGTTCTTCATTTTATAAAATGCAGTTTTTGTCTGTCCTATTTTCGACAGTGGCGAGGAAAGACAATTTAAATTTTAACTTTTAAGTATTTTCATGCCTTCTTTAATAATGTTACAATCTATAGCCGACTTTTCTTGATTTTCAGCGTGGCACCCCGGCATACGAACCCAGTTTGAGAACCTCTGCTGTAATGCCTCGGTCGAGTCAGCAGGCAAAGACCTTACCAGCTGCTGTGACACGCAACCGGGTCGCGCAATTTACTTACTCAACTTCTCACTCACTCATCCACTCACTCATCCACTTATTTACTCAATCATTCGTTCACTTATTTTCTAACACAATCAATCACGCCATCATTTATTCACTCACTTCCCTTCTCACACACCGAATCACTCACCAAGCATCCACACAGTCATTAACTCACATCTGACTAGATGACCATCCTTCACTATTACTGGCCGAATTCAGTTAACCACTTGACATCAATCGAAAGCAATAACAAACTACTTTACGTAAATTTGCTTAGAAAAACCACAGTAGCTAAAATGCTGGTGGCTGGTTCTGCAATGTCCTATAAAGAATACGCAACTAACTTTTAACTTGGCATTAAGTGGCGGAACAAAATTTAAAAATCATTGAAGTTTTAAAGAGAGCAGGCATCACAACAGTTTTCTCAATGCTAAGTCTTCAAAGGCTCAGATGGCAAGTCACATTTTGAGGATGGATGATGGTAGAGTCCCTGAGGGAGACTATATGCTTTCCTCTGTGGTAAATT
>CAJHNH020000643.1:85000-222500 GCA_905116865.2 Candidula unifasciata
CGTCATTTATCACACGCTTGCCTTTGCAGTTTATAATTTTAAACGTAACATTAATGCGACTAATCAGCCTCTGTTTTATACATACACTGGACTAAGAACATACCGTGCCAACCTGGTCTTATTAGCCACCGGCGCCCCTATCTCTCCCCCCCCCCACCCCCTCTCTCTCTCTCTCTCTCCTCTCTCTCTCTCTCTCTCTCTCTCTCTCTCTCTCTCTCTCTGTCGTTATCAAGTTAAAGGAGCGGTCATTGTCATCCTTTACATACGAACAACATAATAAACAAATAACAAATGTGACACATGCATCAAAACTACATAACAAATGTGACACGTACGTCCCAACTACATTATAGATGTGACACATGTGTCAAAAATACATCACAAATGTGACACATGCGTCCAAAATACATCACAAATGTGACACATGGGTCAAAAATACACCACAAATGTGACACATGCGTTCAAAATACTTCACAAATGTGACACATGGGTCAAAAATACACCACAAATGTGACACATGCGTCCAAAATACACCACAAATGTGACACATGCGTTTAAAATATATCCGAATTTCCAAATCCCAGTGCCCTGATAAAAGGTGGATATATTCACATGGTTCATATCTAACTAGTAAATTACATACCTATTGACACATTGGAGTCGGAGAGATGTGCTGAGAAAGCACTAGAACACAAAACCCGCCATCTTTCCCTATGTTCCGCTAGTTCAACAAGTATTTAGTAACCTCAACAATTTATTAATTTAGAACTTGCACACAAGCCGATGTAATCAGAAGTTTACACAAAAACATGCGAGAAATCACTAAAGCTAGAATAGTGAGTTTACATATGTAAATTTGTAGTTCTAAGTTAAAATATGGGAAACATCTACACTTGGGAAGATTAACGTAAATGGGGGTAAAAATAATGTAATCGGCCCTTTTATATGGAAGTGGCGTATTGTTGATGTGATTCCAGACATAGTTTTATAGACCTCGGTGGGTGATCTGCTTAATATGACACCGGTCGCCTTTCCTCCCCCTGACATTACCCGATACCTTTTTAAGACTGGGTAGACCCAAAAGCTAAGGTCACCTCTGAACAAAATCCGCACCGATGCGGATTTGAATTCAAGACCTTCATGCCATTAGGCGAGTTACCACAACTTTGGTTATAGAAACCGATGCTTAAAAAATAATTTTAAAAAAAAAGAAAAAGAACCCGGTAGAATCTGTACAGTTGCTATGATATCAGCCTTTCCATGTTTTCCCCGCGCATGCTATGGCACATTAGCTACAAGCTGATACGCTTATTCCATTACCATTTACTCTGGTATGCTGTGGTGTGTAGATCCAGGTGACTGAAGTTAAGTGCGACTTTTGAATTTTGTGTACATATTCAGAGCGAGGGCTACTTGTGACGATTTTTCCGAAGCACATTCATAGAATGTCTTCCTCTTCCTAGCGTTTATCAGCTGCAAAATCCGGCGGAAAGTTATGGTTGTTCGTCCACTCCTAGACTGTGGTCCTGTTCCAGAACCTGACTGTTACGTGTGCATCTGTTTTACAGATTTGACTTACTTGTATGCAGACTGTTGGTTCCTTGCCTCTCAGACAGATGCACTCCGACTTCAAAGAAAGCTCTAGATTAGTGGACTCTTACGCCATGTGTTGGGGAGCCAATGGTATATTCTTGTTTTCCCCATAGTAGGGCCTTGGAAGCCACACGGAGATCCATGGAGTGTTATGTGATTTCATGGTACCTGTTACTAAACATAAACGCGAACTGTAGAAAGTTAGAAAACAATGCCTTGGATATGTAACTCTGCAGAAGAGAGGTTAACATTCCGTGCACATCTAACAGGAAGAGAACCAGTCGGCATTCAGTGAACTACTTACTGACACGTAGAAAACAACCAGCGAAACCTCGTTCTGAAACCAGGACCTTGGGACAGTTTGGGGAGGGGGAGGGGGTAACAGAGCTGTATAAATAAATGTTCATTGACTTTCTATACAATGATATGCATAATTATTGTTCTAAATGTTCTTCTTTGAAATAGATTATCTATATCTGCAATATTGTCCTCATGTATGAGCTTCACTGTCTTTTGTAATTCACTCAGCGCCCCGTAGAGTTTGACCTGCACCAAGGTTTCTCTTGGTCAATAGTTTTTGCCTTGATATTATGTATTTGGGACAGTCATGAAGGATATGATCTGTTATCCCTAAATATTCTAATATTCAAGCAATCATGTGCAGTGAAAAAATAAATTGTCTATTTGACATTCATCCTTGTAGGGAGAATAAATTCGATTTTTCGATATACCAATTTGCGAACACCTTTTAAGTGAGAATTAAACTCCGAAACAAAGGTTCCTGTGTAATATAAAATATAATAATCTTTAAGGAAACAAAAATCAGACGAAGAAAGGACAAACAGCACACACATTTGATCTCGTAGTTTTCAGAGTAATTTAGAGCTCACCTTATATCCCCAGTGACAGCAATAGGTACACTGAAGCCAACCTTCATGGTCATCATCATGTAGCAGGTCCTTTGCAGGACGTCGCTCTGATCACGGTCTGCCTGAAAGAAACTCGGTCTCTCGCCATCTCTCACTCCTCATGCACTTTCATACTCAAGGAGTCATTTATATCTGGTGCCCATCTTCGTGTTTGTCGGCCCCTGCCCCTCCTTTCTGGTACCATGCTCTCTGCTATATTTTTTTCCAATCCGTCGTGGCGCTTGATATGACCAAAGTATTTTATCTTCCGAGACAGGATGCTGTTTATTAGTCAATCTTCCTTGATGTTCAGATCTTTCAAGATGTCAGTATTTCTCCTCTTTTTCGTCCAAGATATTCTGAGAATCTTTCTATAGCATTTCAGCTCAAAAGCCCCTATTCTCTTTCTTAAGGACTGAGAGATAGTCCACGACTCACATCCGTATGTTGCTACAGGGAAGATGCATGCTCGCAAAATTCTAATTTTGATCGCCCTGCTGGTGCTTAACCATAGACTTTTTAGGCTGTTTAACCTTTGCATTGCTATGGCCATCCTCCTTTTCATTTCTTTCAAACAGTCTCCCTTGCTATTTATTATAGAGACTAAATATTCAAAGTTTGTGACATTTTCAATCCTTCACGATTTATTGAAATTTTTGGGTGACAGCCAGTTTTATCTGTGGACACCATTTTCGTGTTCTTAAATTCGAGAACAGATTTTGATCTTTGATGTTCGAAAGGAGGACTGTGTCATCTGCGTCGCGAAGTTCCGGAATAGGGTTGCCACCAATTTTGAGCGGATCGTAACTGTCACAAGTCTGGTCATTTTTGACATTCCTCATTATATTTTCTGCGTACATATTGAATAGGTATGGTGAGAGAATGCACCCTGCCTCACTACCATTTGAACTTCGAATCAAATATAAAGATTAAAAAGGGATATCGCAAAATGAGGAAAATCATATTCGCCAAAGCCCGTCAGCATTGTACTAGATGACAACGATAAATTAGTCCTGAAAAATACAGCTAGCAATGAAGCTGTTAATTAAGGTAATGAATAAGCCACAATACAGTACAATACAGTGCCCCCAACGACCCAACATAAACTTATTTATGCTATTGCCATCCCCCCGTGTCCAATAATTGATACATAATTAATGACAGGGACAGTGAGACATGATGGTATAATCCTGTAATCCTGTTCATATGACAGCTGATTAACAATTCACACAGCACAAGACCCATCCCTTGTCGCACGGCGCACAAACAAGATATTAACGGTAATTGGATTCATGTTTTATATTTTATTATCTCCCTTGCATTGTTTGTCGGATTACATATATTTATATCACGAGTTATTGCCCCTTTATTTTGAATTACGTGCTTGTTAAAATTCGACTTTATTTCCTGATTATTTTTCTAATCCTATTATAAATCAAAGCATAACTATTCTATTCCTGGTTTCAGGGTCATTGCTATCACGGGTTGTTGTGCTCTATGTGGAATATATGACTGCGACAGTTGTTTCAGTTGTATTATAAATGTTTTTTGGTTCATGTATAAACGTGATGGTGGTCAACTAATTTAAATATGCAGGAGTGCGATGGAATGAAACCTTTGCTTCCTAGTTTCGTCCTCTTTATGACGAATTTTTTGTTATTTGAAGCCCCACCCTGGGTTTTGCCAGGGGCCGCAATATAGGTAGGCCATAAACATGGCCAATTGCCTAAACGCGGTTTCTGAGACCTCTCCACGGCGATCCTCATCCACTTAGTGGCACTTTGTGTCATCTGGTGTTTATCGCTTGTGTGATGTCCTAGTGGGATAGAAAGTCAGTCATATGGAATGAAAGAGTCGATTTTCTGACTACAAGGCGATGGCTACGGGAATGAGTAAGAGATGAGAGGCCTTGCTGGGGAAAAGTGAGAGATGATAGGCCTGGCCAAAGATGAGTAAGAGATGACAGGCCTGGCCGGGGATGAGTAAGAGATGACAGGCCTTGCTGGGGAAGAGTGAGAGATGATAGGCCTGGCCAGAGATGAGTAAGAGATGACAGGCCTTGGTGGGGAATAGAGAAATGACAGGCCTTGCTTGGAACGAGTGAGAGATGACAGGCCTTGCTGGGGAAGAGTGAGAAATGACAGACCTTGCTGGGGATAAGTGAGAGATGACAGGCCTTGCTAGGAACGAGTGAGAGAAGTAAGGACTGGCTGGGAATGAATGAGAGAGGTAAGGACTGGCTGGGAATGAGTGAGAAATTATAGGCCTGGCCAGGGATGAGTAAGAGATGACAGGCCTTGCTGGGGAAGAGTGAGAGATGACAGGCCTTGCTGGGAACGAGTGAGAGATGATAGACCTGGCCAGGGATGAGTAAGAGATGACAGGCCTGGCTGGGAATGAGTGAGAGAAGTAAGGAATTGCTGGGAATGAGTGAGAGAAGTAAGGACTGGCTGGGAATGAGTGAGAGAAGTAAGGACTGGCTGGGAATGAATGAGAGATGATAGGCCTGGCTGGGAATGAGTGAGAGATGATAGGCCTGACTGGAAATGAGTAAGAGATGATAGGCCTGACTGGGAATGAGTAAGAGATGACAGGCCTGACTGGGAATGAGTGAGAGATGATAGGCCTGGCTGGGAATGAGTGAGAGATGATAGGCCTGGCTGGGAATGAGTGAGAGATGATAGGACTGGCTGGGAATGAGTGAGAGATGATATTCCTGACTGGGAATGAATGAGAGATGATAGGCCTGACTGGGAATGAGTGAGAGATGATAGGACTGGCTGGGAATGAGTGAGAGATGATAGGCCTGGCTGGGAATGAGTGAGAGATGATAGGACTGGCTGGGAATGAGTGAGAGATGATAGGCCTGGCTAGGAATGAGTGAGAGATGATAGGCCTGGCTGGGAATGAGTGAGAGATGATAGGCCTGGCTGGGAATGAATGAGACATGATAGGTCAGACTGGTGATGATAGCTAGATGAGAGACTTGGCCTGAGATAAAAGATTGACACAGCTAGTAATAACAGATAGATTATAGCACTGGCTGGTGATAACAGAAGATAGAACTAGCTAGTGATAACAGATAAATTATAGAACTATAGAACTGGCTAGTGATAACAGACAGATGATAGAACTGGCCAGTGATACCTGTTAGAAATGGCTAGTGATAACAGTTAAAACTGGCTAGTGATAACAGACAGATAGAACAAGCTAGTGAAAACAGATTGATTATAGAACTATAGAACTGGGTAGTGATAACAGACAGATGATAGAACTGGCTAGTGATAACAGACAGATTGAACTTGCTAGTGATAACAGACAGATAGAACTGGCTAGTGATAACAGACAGATGATAGAACTGGCTAGTGATAAATGACAGATTGAACTGGCTAGTGATAAGAGATAGATAGAACTGGCTAGGATGACAGACATGATAGAACTGGCTAGTGATAACAGACAGATTGAACTTGCTAGTGATAACAGACAGATGATAAAACTGGCTAGTGATAACAGACAGATTTAACTTGCTAGTGATAACAGACAGATGATAAAACTGGCTAGTGATAACAGACAGACAGAACTGGGTAATAATAACAGACAGATTTAACTTCCTAGTGATAACAGACAGATAATGGAACTTGCTAGTGATAACAGACAGACAGAACTGGCTAGTGATAACTGAGAGATAGAACTGGCTAGTAATAACAGACAGATTTAACTTCGTAGTGATAACAGACAGATAATGGAACTTGCTAGTGATAACAGACAGACAGAACTGGCTAGTGATAACAGACAGATGATAGAAATAGCTAGTGATAACAGTTAGAACTGGCTAGTGATAACGGAGAGATGATAGAACCGGCTAGTGATAATAGACAGATGATAGAACTGGCTAGTGATAACCGACAGACAGAGCTGGCTAGTGATAACAGACAGATGATAGAACAGGCTAGTTATAACAGACAGATGATAGAAATGGCTAGTGATAACAGATAGAACTGATTAGTGATAAAAGAAAGATAGAATTGGCTAGTTCTAACATAAAGATAACATAAAGATGATAGAACTGATAAATGATAACAGACAGGTGAGAGAACTGGCTGGTGATAATAGACAGATGATAGAACTGGCTAGTGATAACAGACAGATGATAGAACTAGGTAGTGAAAATAGACAGATATTGCCTGCAGCTAGGATCTAACCCTATACCCCGGCATTACCAAGCAGGCTCGCAACACCAAAGCTTTCAGGTCAAAAGCAGCCTAAAATGTGTAACAGAAAATGTCTTGGGAAGTAAATGTGGCCGGCATGTTGACCACACCAAGTAATGAGTGCTGATCGGTACTTAAAAATAATAATCTCGCATCATATGCCCAATGAACTATTATTGACAAAAATAGTGTTTTACTTCACCTACAGAATTCTGTTTCCTGGTCCCTGTGACATTTTTGTCAGGGCTGACGAAGTTAGTACTTCCCTACACATTTTGAACTATTTTAGGCTTGTCGAACAAAACCGTACTTGTGTACAGTCAAACTGTTCTATGTACAGTACATACATGCATACAGACAGACAGACAGACAGACAGACAGACAGACAGACAGACAGACAGACAGACAAACAGACAGATAGACAGACAGACAGATAGACACCCAGCCAGCCAGACACACACACATGTACATGTGTGTGTGCGTATATATATATATATATATATATATATATATATATATATATATATATATATATATATATATATATATATATATATAATATATATATATATATATACATGTGTTTGGTTATAAATATATATTTATGTGTGTCTGTATGCACGTGTGTGTGTGTGTGTGTGTGTGTGTGTGTGTGTGTGTGCGTATTTAAAGGCGTTTAATCAGATTTGTTTGGTTAAAAATTGTTAATGTGATACATTTGTGTGTGTTTTGGTTTCTTTTCAAGAAACAATGGTTACTACACACACACACACACACACAAAAATTTCGGCAGCACTGACTCTGTGACTCTGGCAGACATCACCAGTACCCTTAATGAAGCGACACCAAGCGGGAACATATCGGCAGACGACAACTAATGTATTTTTTACATCAACACAGACGACACAAGCCCACCAGTCCCACCACCCTCCCTTTTCCCCCTTTTTTTCCGCGTTCTAGTCCTGGTTCATATTTTGAATGTCAAGTAGGCTTAAGAGCGAGAGAAGTTTGCGATGAAGATAAATATCTCCCCGCTGCCATTTTATTTCGTTTAATTCTAAGGAGACCATTTGCAGCTTGGCCCTCCATCATCTCCGCTTCCGGCCTACAAGGGATTTTCTATCTTCCAAAATGTGGCTTCGTGCCCGTGCATCCAGCCGGGAGTCTCGCGCATGCAGACGATAATCCACGCTCTCTGCACCAAATTGAATGAAAAATGATCCGTGAGTGGGCCAATATTTAGGAAAATAGTATTACTATAGAACCTCATGACTGCGGAGCCATCTTCTGACTTCAGAGAGAGCGGGTTGTTAGGGACTATTGAAAGTTATTGCCAGAAAAATGGATTTGTGAGACCTGGGGAGGAAGTGAGACAGAGCACACAGTAAAGGGAAAATTAAAACAACTCTTATTTGTTGGTGACAGCAATGAGAAAGCTACACGAAAAATCACTTGTAAACTGAATACAAATTAACAATGTTGCTGATGATGTTGAGTTTAGTATGTTGGTGATGGGCCAGAAACCGACAAGAACCCGTTAATATGTATTTGGCTTGGCTTGCTTTTGCAAAACAAAACAACAACAAAAAAAATAATAAACAATCGTCACGTTCAACCAGGGGGAGTTGTGGGTTATAATTGTGACTAGGTTATATGTGTCATATAATATGGCTTAGCATTTCTCGCCACCAGGTAGCCCCGAAAAGGATTCTTACAGTGTTGATGTAAACTAATGAGTCGGAACCAAATAGTGTCCTGGCCAGTGACGAATTCGTCCACCAGCGAGTCAACGGGCTACCCAGGTGCTGATGATGTTGGTATAAATTTTCTGACAAATTTTAAAAAAAAAATGGCAGACACAAACAACTGTGTCAGTTAACCTGGCTTTTTAATTGGCGTGTAGAGAGGTAATACGTCAGGAACCGTCTGCACACTGTCGGCTACTGCAATGGATCTACAACATCCTTTGTCTGCTGCGTTGGTTGTACATACTCTTAGACAACTAGTTTATATATCGCTTGATGTTTTCAATTCCCACTTGTGTGCGTCTACGTCTGGCTTGGATGCCTTTAACTCTTCTTTCTAGTATGGTTTTCTTTCAAATAAAACCCTAATACGAACGTTGATGAGTGAGGCTAGAGATGCTGGGCTGTATTCCATCTGTGACATCAGAGGGGTTACATAGATAAAACAGAATGGAGAACAGACTGCAAGGCCTCTGTAACATTTAATGGCACAATACGAAAACGATGATGATAATGATTTTTTGCCAGTGTTTTTTTTTTTTTTTTTTCCGAAATAAATGTGCTAACAAATTTCAGTTGTCATTTTTCATCACTTTCAGCTAACTGTTTTCCTTCCATGCGTCTCTAGAACCAATGTCATTGAGAAATCGATTTAGTCTGATAATGTTACTCTCTATCTCTGTGTCTAATTCCTTTCCTAATGCTTTTGGCTATCCCTATATTTTTTTTCCCGAATGTGTTTCAAAAATTATCATTCTAGTTATACTACCAGATGTTTGCAGTATGTCACATCCAGCGCCAGTGTATTTCTTCTTTCTGTTGTAAATAAACAAGTCTGCCAGTGTTCATAATCTCCCACAAAATCGGTCTATTTTCTGTCAACACAAAAATCAATAACATACTGAAAGACGTTATTAAAAGCAGAACGATCACCTAATTTCATTAAAGCAAGAAAAACAACCTCCCTCCAGCTCTCGAAAACTGTCAGGAATTTTACAGTAAATTGTGACAGAGAAGACAATTTTCCTTTTGACCCCACACAAATACTTCTTTCTGGCGATATTGAGCATAAACTAATTACTGTAGCCAGCCGCTCACAAAGGGGTCATCTCCCAGCCGAAACATCCTCCCTGAACCTCATTGATTTTTGTCATGCGAGGTCGCAAGAGATGAGTGGGAGCTTGCGTGATAAATATCGCACAGTTCAAAAATTGATTTCATTTTCCAGCGCCGTGCGAACACCCAGTGACATCTTGTTGTCACTCCAATTGAAGCAATCATTTTTTCAGAGTTCTACACCCCACTCCTTCCTCCTTCTACTCGTCTTCTTTTCCTCTCTAGGGCTGAGCCTAGCTAACGAATGGAGTGAGTGAAAAAAGTAGGAGGGGAAATCGTCGGCGAATTGTAGAATCGCCATTTTGTTTTTGTGCCGTAGGGGTTGACGGGCAAGAACTGTCGCATCCGAGATGAGAACAGATTCACTTTTCGGCAATGTATTTAAAATATGTATGTTCACTACACAGGAAAAATACAAACTGTATATGGAAAGGAGGGAAGAGATGCTAACAGTTGCTCCAGTCAGAAGAATGTGGAGACGTGAAGAAGACATACGTATTGTATTCCGCACTCTGTAAGGAAGTATATGTCCAGAACAATGGTGGCCGACACGTTGACCACGTTCTAGAATTATCTGGGAACTTATAACAGCTTTGTAATTCCGAGGTACATGGTTTCATCTCAGCTGCGGGTCGTTTGACAGCAGACTTCCTTAAGTTGGTTTCTAGTGGTATTGACAGTCGACCGTGCAGTAAGCAATGGCAAACTAATGAATGTAAAATTGCCCAGTTAAGTCTATCTAATAGTCTATAGGGAGGCCTCCATGGCTTAGGCTGTGCGAGTCCGACTCATAATTCCAACGTCCGGCCGACCCAGCCTAAAATGGGCACCAAGATGAATGTCCTAGGAAAGTAAAGACGACCGGCGTAATGCTGACCACATTACACACCTAGTGCCGATTTGTCTCAGTCTGCAGAAGTCGTTAAACAACATGCAAATTTGTTACGCATGATATCTTTTAATGACATAATCATTAATTTTTAATTTGGAAAATCAAGAAAAATATAGTGAACCTAAAAAAAGCTAAGAAAAGTTTTCAGTTGTAATTTACAGTATTTAAGAATATTACACATAATTTATTTGATTTCTCAGACACATTTTTTTTTTTATAAATCAAACGTAAACGAAATATTTATCTATTATCTTTGTCTTTAAAAAAATGCCTGTGTATTTTAAAGTTTGCTGAGACTAGCTGGTATCATTTAAAACAGTAAAGGCTTCAGGGCTCATATAGCTGAGGGCCTCATCAAGTCTAACTCCGGCCTTGTGGTTAAGATAATCTTGATAATGATACTGGTTTATGCAACGAATCAACATCACGGCACTAGGGTAGTAACCCATAAGTACTCAGGTCTACCTCTAACTCAGGCCTGGGTCCGAAGAATCTTTGCGCAGTGCACGAACTCCACTGCACCGGCGAGGATCCCTAAACACTTTGGGGTAGATTTTTAACTAAACAAATTTTGCCCGGACAGCGCCGTCAGGCCACTCTTTTTGATTTCGAACTGTTAATGGGTTTTTTAAGTGCGCAACAATACACTCGGGCGTCCGATCTAACGAATCAAAAACCAGAAGAAATTAGGTGACGACCACGTAAAAAAACGGGGTTCGAACCCGGGACCTCTAGCATTCAGGCAGATACCATGCCTCTAGACCACGCAGCCCCCTCATGAATTTGAGAATTCTAATTTTAAAAAGAGAAAAAACAATCATGATAATGCTGGTATCGATACTAGTATTAGCAATATACATCAATTATTCTTTCAAGTCTTTAGAATAAAGCAGCTTCAGTGAAATCCTAGCTCCCAATTGCAAGCCGGCCCAGTCTCCTCTGTTTGGTCATGTGCTGCAGGAACTCTTGCTGGACATAACCTACTTTATGTTGCATCACGTGATAATTTATTTGCCGATCTCACGCCATCTTGCACAGGCTCAGACAGAACCAGAGTGCTTTTACATTTTTTGTCCCCCCCCCCCCCCCCCCCGATGTCTTCAGGAAAGGGCTGCGCTCCCCGAAAAAATTTACGGATTTCCTTCTGCGCCCTCTGATCACACCTCCTTCCTGCTGCCTTCTGCCGGCCGCCATTTCTGTGAAGATTTGATGGCGGGAAAGGACTCACACACTGTTAAATATGCTTAACCTCGGAGGCCATCACTTGGCCCGCGTCGAATCTCATTTCATCGCCTCCCTTGTGCGTGAGCAGTTGGCGCAGAGGCCATCTTTCAAATGCGCATCATTTCCATCACTTGTCGGATCATATCGGGGCCCGATGTGTGAATAATGGCACGGCAGAGCCCGGAAGGGGAAGGCGCTGCTCACTCATGCGAGATATTTAGCGATAGGGTGCAAATAATGCAGCACTCACGTCAGATACTGTCACGGCCCGGCTAGATAGTGTCATCAATACTGTTTACTGAAAATGGCCGGCGTCTTTATGTTAAATTGCAAACTGTTTTTCTGCAAATTCCAGCTCATGACACCTTTCAGTTTCAGGTCAGTTGATTTGGAGTTTGACTTCATAAAATTTCAATTTTCGTTTAGAGTTGGTTAACAAAACACTTGCAGATGCCCCCCCCCCCCCTCTCCCCCCCCCCCCCCCCGCCCTCCCCCCCCCCCCTCCCCCCCCCCCCCAAAGGGAAAAAAATGAGATACTGGAATCTTTTAACAATGTCATTGCAGTTTTTATAGCTGGTTAGTTTTGTGGGGAATATTAAATGCACAGCGATTTCGAAGTCTCTGGTGCATTAAAATAGAAGTCAAGAAACCTTTTAACGCCAGTGGTCTATCGGCTACTACCACCAACAATAACACAGAAAGAAAGAAAGAAAGAAAGAAAGAAAGAAAGAAAGAAAGAAAGAAAGAAAGAAAGAAAGAAAGAAAGAAAGAAAGAAAGAAAGAAAGAAAGAAAGAAAGAAAGAAAGAAAGAAAGAAAGAAAGAAAGAAATAGAAAGACATAAAGAGAAAAAGAAAGAAACAAACAAAGAAACAAAGAAACAAAAAAAGGAAAGAAAGAAAGAAAGAAAGAAAAAAAGAAAGAAAGAAAGAAAGAAAGATAGAAAAAGAAAGAAAGAAAGAAAGAAAGAAAGAAAGGAAGAAAGAAAGAAAGAAAGAAAGAAAGAAAGAAAGAAAGAAAGAAAGAAAGAAAGAAAGAAAGAAAGAAAGAAAGAAAGAAAGAAAGAAAGAAAGAAAGAAAGAAAGAAAGAAAGAAAGAAAGAAAGAAAGAAAGACAGACAGACAGGCAGAAAGACAGAAAATAGGAAAGAAAGAAAGAAAGAAAGAAAGAAAGAAAGAAAAGAAAGAAAGAAAGAAAGAAAGAAAAAAGAAAGAAAGAAAAAAAGAAAGAAAGAAAGAAAGAAAGAAAGAAAGAAAGAAAGAAAGAAAGAAAAAAAATAAGATAGAAGAAAGAAAAAAGAAAGAAAGAAAAGGAAAGAAAAAGAAAGAAAGAAAGAAAGAAAAAGAAATAAAGAAAGAAAGAAAGAAAGAAAAGAAAGAAAGAAAGAAAGAAAGAAAGAAAAGAAAGAAAGAAAGAAAGAAGAAAGAAAGAAAGAAAGAAAAAGAAAAAAGAAAAAGAAAAAGAAAGAAACAAACAAAGACTGAAAGAAAGAAAGAAAGAAAGAAAGAAAGAAAGAAAGAAAAAAGAAAGAAGAAAGAAAGAAAGAAAGAAAAGAAAGAAAGAAAGAAAGAAAGAAAGAAAGAAAGAAAGAAAAGAAAGAAAGAAAGAAAGAAAGAAAGAAAGAAAGAAAGAAAGAAAGAAAGAAAGAAAGAAAGAAAAGAAAAGAAAGAAAGAAAGAAAGAAAAAGAAAGAAAAAAAGAAAGAAAGAAAGAAAGAAAGAAAGAAATAGAAAGAAAGAAAGAAAGAAAGAAAGAAAGAAAGAAAGAAAGAAAGAAAGAAAGAAAGAAAGAAAGAAAGAAAGAAAGAAAGAAAGAAAGAAAGAAAGAAAGAAAGAAAGAAAGAAAGAAAGAAAGAAAGAAAGAAAGAAAGAAAGAAAGAAAGAAAGAAAGAAAGAAAGAATGAAAGAAAGAAAGAAAGAAAGAAAGAGAAAATTAGTTACTTATGCCTACCAGACAACGAGAAATGAAGCATGGACTATGAAAAGAAAGCTGCTTTGTGGTGTCTATCGCAACGTGCCAAGGCAAGCAAATGAATACGGACTTCAATTTGACATATAAATTACGCTTAATTATACCGATATGTGAAAGCAATGAAAAATGGACAGGGCCCTCCGAAGGCAGAACCTCAATTATTTTGTACTGTATGACCTTAAACACGGGTGGAGTACTTTCTCTTTTCTTTTCTTCAAGACAGCTAATGTGTTCGGTCCAGACAGACAAAGAAAACGATAATGAGCTCTGGTTTATGTAAATAAAATTTAAGGTGGGAATAGTTCTAGTTATTTTACGTTTTGTTTCGGTATATTGTGTGCCTAATTTTGTTTTCTGCTTTTTTCCCCTAATTTTTTTTTTTTTTTTTTTTTAATTTTTTTTTTTTTTTTTTTTTTTTTTTAATTTTTTTTTTTTTTTTTTATAATCCCTTAATTCTTGCTGTCGTGTTTAGTTCACCTCCTCTATCTGCCGCTTCCTTCCTTCCTTCCTCTTCTTCTCTTTCTTCTTCTTCTTCTTCTTTCTTTTTTTCTTTCTTTCCATCTTTCTTTCTTTCTCCTCATCTTCCGCAGAAGCCTTCAGGTATCTATTTATTTTAGGCTGGTTAACCGGGTAACCGTTTAAGTCTGTGCCTCTGATGTTGCTAACGCCACTCGATGAATTTCTTTAGGCTTAACTTTTTGAGTCCCAAGAAACGCATCATACGTTCATAGTTTCCTACCTAGAGGCCCAATGAATGCATGATGCGCCGATTTAACATCTCTCTTGGCTACCCCTTGGGTCTCTGATGATAAACCCCCTAGGACTCAAAGAGTTAACCCTGTCACTGATCACAACAACAGAAAGCTACCTGGCTTTGGTGCATGCCAAACGTGGAGCGGCCATTTGTAAACTGTTATTATAACGTCACCGTGTTCGTCTTCACCGTGACGTCACATGCTTAACCCTCTTTATATTCTCAACAACAAGAATGAGGTGTTAGAAAACAACGCCATGCTTATTGTATGTTCTATCAAACATTTACTGTTTTCATCTGAAGTCACATCATAGTTTACTGATCTGGTAATAGTCTTTAAAACAGATAGATTAGCTCCCTCTCGCAGCAACAGTTTAAGGTAAGTAAAGTAAGGATCCTTTTCCAGATCTTCCTGCATATTGGGCATATAGGGCTAGACCTAGATTTCATAGACCAGTCGTCGCTCGGTGGGGGTTATGGTCAAAATTACGCCCGGTAACCGCTAACTTCCCAGGGCGGTATCTGGTAGCCATTTCAGACTGGGTCGACCTGGGACCCACTCAAGGCTGGGTCGACCTGGGACCCACTCAAGGCTGGGTCGACCTGGGAGCCACTCAAAGCTGGGTCGACCTGGGACCCACTCAAGGCTGGGTCGACCTGGGAGCCAAAGTCATTTTTGAAAAAAGTCCCGCTTTGTCAGCACCTGAACCCTAGCTCTTCCGATCCGCAAGCGAGCAGCTAGCCGCTACACCACGGCGGCTCCCAATAGTCTCACTGTGCAGATGATAATTGTTTCAATGACACGCAGAGATTTAGCTAAAACAGATCAAAGGTGACTCAATTGTACAGACGTGGTTAAACTAACAACTCAGATATTAGGCTGAAATAGTTCAACGGTGAATCAATGGTATAGTCGTGGTTAAACTAACATCTCAGATAATAAGCTAAAATAGTTCAACAGTGACCTAATTCTATAGACGTGGTTAAACTAACAACTCAGATATTAAACTGAAATAGTTCAACGGTGAATCAATGGTATAGTCGTGGTTAAACTAACATCTCAGATAATAAGCTAAAATAGTTCAACAGTGACCTAATTCTATAGACGAGGTTAAACTTACAACTCAGATAATAAGCTAAAATAGTTCAACAGTGACTTAATTCTATAGACGTGGTTAAACTAAAAACTCAGATATTACACTGAAATAGTTCAACGGTGAATCAATGGTATAGTCGTGGTTAAACTAACAACTCAGATATTAAGCTGAAATAGTTCAACAGTGAATCAATTGTATAGAGGTTGTTAAACTAACAACTCAGATATTAGGCTGAAATAGTTCAACAGTGAATCAATTGTATAGAGGTGGTCAAACTAACAACTCAGATATTAGGCTGAAACAGTTCAAGGTGACTCAATTGTATAGAGGTGGTTAAACTAACAACTCAGATATTAGGCTGAAACAGTTTAAGGTGACTCAATTGTATAGCTGTGGTTAAACTAACAACTCAGGTATTAAGCTGAAACAGTTCAACAGAGACTCAGTTGTACAGACGTGGTTAAACTAACAACTCTGATATTAATAATTATTATTTGTTTTTTTCTTCCGGCTGTGAACTCCAACGGCAAGTTCTTGGCTTTCGTCCATCTCTGGACTTTAGTTCTGGGCTTTCGTCCATCTCTGGACTTTAGTTTTGGGCTTTCGTCCCTCTCTAGACTTTAGTTCTGGGTTTTTGTCCATCTCTGGACTTTAGTTCTGGGATTTCCTCCATCTCTGGACTTTAGTTCTGGGTTTTAGTCCATCTCTGGACTTTAGTTCTGGGTTTTTGTCCATCTCTGGACTTTAGTTCTGGGATTTCCTCCATCACTGGACTTTAGTTCTGGGCTTTCGTCCCTCTCTGGACTTTAGTTCTGGGTTTTTGTCCATCTCTGGACTTTAGTTCTGGGATTTCCTCCATCTCTGGACTTTAGTTCTGGGATTTCCTCCATTTCTGGACTTTAGTTCTGGGTTTTCGTCCCTCTCTGGACTTTAGTTCTGAGCTTTCGTCCATCTCTTGACTTTAGTTCTGGGTTTTCGTCCATCTCTTGACTTTAGTTCTAAGCTTTCGTGCATCTCTGGACTGTAGTTCTGTGCTTTCGTCCATCTCTTGACTTTAGTTCTGGGTTTTATCCATCTCCGGACTTAAGTTCTGGGCTTTGATCCATCTCTGGACTTTAGTTTTGCGTTTTCTTCCACCTCTGGACTTGAGTCTTATTCTAGAAACTGACTGTCGCCTGCACAACCGTTTTACAGATCTAGCTAATTTTTATGCAGACAGTCGGCTCCTTGCCATTCAGGCAGATGCACTCCTAGTTCGAAGGATGCCTCCAGTTAGTCGACTCTAAAAACATGCTTGTGGAGGTGGCAGAGTAAGTAAATTTTACCCTACCAGAAAGACTATACACAGAGCGATAAATACCCGGTGACACAAAGTGCCACTATGCGGATGAGGATCACCCGTGGAGTGGTCCCGGAAACCGCGTTCAGCCGTCAGGCCATACTGCGGTCCCCGGCAAAAGCCAGGGCAGCGCTTAAAAATAAATAAAGATTGTGTCCTACATGGAGATGACGTGGATTATTGAGGGTGGCAGTGAGTCTGTTCTTGTTTTTCCCCACAATAGGCATCGGAACCCACCTGAGGACAAATTAATATAACTTCCGTTAGGTGCCAGAAGAAAACAAGAATATCACATTCCCTTTGGAATGACCAAGTAACGTAATGTGAGTTCCTCGGCACTGGAAGAAATAAGTTTTTACACCCTTACACATATTGTTTTATCCAAAACTGTTTCTTTAACATTATATTTTAAAATTCCTTTCTTTTCATTAAGAGTTATCGTTATTTTCTCCCCTTAAGTGTTCTCTCCCTTGTTGATTTAAAAACAAATATTTAACTCATGATGTAGACTTGTTGTCCTACCTCAGTTTTAACTCAAGTCTATGTTATTACCCTTACATTTACCCCTAGTTATTACCCTTACCTTTCTTTCCAAACATGTGTGTGAGAGCCAATGCAACTTTTCCTGATACCCAGTCGTTATCCGTATCTCCTGAACCGTACCATCCATCTTCCCTCGTAAACCACTGTAAGCAAGATAAATTCGCGAACGAATTCTACATAATTGACTCTTTTAATACTTTTCCTAGTGTTCTTCACTGGTTGCGTTTCTGATGTTCTGATGGCGTTTGATAACACAGGTGTGGCCTGCGGAGAGAAACACGATGAGAGAGTAAAAGGATAAAAAAAAAATGTGGGATGTTCCCAGGGTGGCCCATTTTCAGCAGTGACAGGAAGGCAAGAGTGGTGGAATTAAATAGCTTAACTCTAGGAATAGAATCAAGAACAGATAAAATCAGGACAATCTCATAAAAGGCAAAAGTCGACCGGAATACCTATGCTGAACCACAAACAAAGACAGCTAATTAAATAGGTCGCCCACTTCATAACACACAAGGGAGCCGCTGTGATGTAGTGGCCAGACTCTGACCTACGGATCGTAAGTAAAAAGTAAAGATCCCTTTCCATGCCTTGGGTGCATCATATGGGAAGAGCACCCATATTCTTACAGACCAATCGGCATTAAGTGGGTAATGTGGTAAGCATTACGCTGGCCGTCTTTACTTCCCCAGGACATACATCCTGGCACCATTTTTGGGCTGGGTCGACCTGCAACGCCCCATACCATGATAAAAATCCATGCAGCCAGCAGTGGGTTTCGATCGCGGTACGTTTCAATTACGAGTCGGACTCGCAACGCCTTAGCCACGGATGCCTTACTGATCCTAAAGTCGAGGGTTTAGGTCCTGTCGAAGCCGGACTTTCCTTACAAATAAACTTGACTCCCAGGTAGACACAGCCTTAAATAGGTACCAGGTAAAGTCCTGGGAAGTAAAGGTAGCTGGTGTGATGCTAACCACACCACCCAGCCAGTTCCGATTGATGTTTAAAATGTAGGCCCTATGTGGCCGATACGTCTGAAGGAGTTTACAAACTCCCATTGTTTTACTTCATAAATCATTAAAACAAACACCTGCACCCATGCCTGAAATGGACGTAGAGCTAGAGGTTAACACAGAACCATTTGGACAGATAACATAAAAAGTGTTAGTAAACAGTATGCTTACTTAAAGAAAGAAAGAAAGAAAGAAAAAAAGAAAGAAAGAAAGAAAGAAAGAAAGAAAGAAAGAAAGAAAGAAAGAAAGAAAGAAAGAAAGAAAGAAAGAAAGAAAGAAAGAAAGAAAGAAAGAAAGAAAGAAAGAAAGAAAGAAAAAAAAGAAAGAAAGAAAGAAAGAAAGACAGAAAGACAGACAGACAGACAGACAGACAGACAGACAGACAGACAGACAGACAGACAGACAGACAGACAGACAGACAGACAGACAGACAGACAGACAGACAGACAGACAGACAGACAGACAGACAGACAGACAGACAGACAGACAGACAGACAGACAGACAGACAGACAGACAGACAGACAGACAGACAGAAAGAAAGAAAGAAAGAAAGAAAGAAAGAAAGAAAGAAAGAAAGAAAGAAAGAAAGAAAGAAAGAAAGAAAGAAAGAAAGAAAGAAAGAAAGAAAGAAAGAAAGAAAGAAAGAAAGAAAGAAAGAAAGAAAGAAAGAAAGAAAGAAAGAAAGAAAGAAAGAAAGAAAGAAAGAAAGAAAGAAAGAAAAAAGGAAAGAAAGAAAGAAAGAATGGATCAACATCATGGTACACGGCCGAATACGAATATTTTATCATCGTCATCTGGTGCCTTGCCGACTGGCGTGGGCGATTATGCCTCGCGATCTCCTGCAGCATGTATTAGTTCGTGTGCTGACACACCTCCATGCCATGTAACAAGACTGCCAAGAATCTTTTCTCGTTGTCTTCCTCTATCCCTCCTTCCACAGATTTTTCCAGTGGTCACTACATGTTCCATTTTCCCTCTCCTCATAACATGGCCGAAAAATGATGACTCCTTCTGATATCTGTGATTAGTTGTCTTTGGGTTCCCGCCTCTTTTAAACCCTCTTTGGCTGTCCAAGGTATTTTAAGCACTGTTCTGTTTTTAGCACGCTGCGGTTGGTATTTTATGCAGTATGATACACTTTGAGTGTGAAACAAGCCAAACAAACTCTTTTCGAAAGTAGCGAGGAAAGACAATTTAAATTTTAACTTTTAAGTATCTTCATGCCTTCATTAATAATGTCACAATTTATAGCCAACTTTTCTTGATTTTCGCCGCGGCACCCCTGGCATACGCACCCAGTTTGAGAACCTCTGCTGTAATGTCTCGGTCGAGTCAGCAGGCAAAGACCTTGCCAGCTGCTGTACCACGCAACCGAATCGCATTTTGCAGTTTCTCCCGCTACGACAGACTTTGGCAACAGCAACTGTTGTGTTAATGAGATAGTTATTTCAGTCCATCGCAGTGTATGCAGAAACGGGTGAAAGGTAACCATTATTTGTATTCGGTTCGACCGCAAGTATTCGGCCGAATACCGAATAGTTTTTAGGTTCACTATTCCATCCCGAAGCGAAAACGAAGCGAATATTCGGTACAGCCCTAATTTCAACTCAACATTTTACCCGGGCAGCGCCGTTAGACTATTCTTTTCGATTTCCAACTGCCAAGGGACTTTTTACGTGCGCCTCAATGCACGTATGTTTGTTCATTTCTTTGCATTGTAAATATGGACAATAGAAAGACAAAATGAGAAACATTGTATAAAGACAGGCCTTCCAAGATACTGACTGTCGGACAGACAAGTTTCTAGCAGACAGACAGAAAATACAGGAAAAAACACACGCACGTTCAGATGTTCGTGGATGGATCACGGACAGAAAGAAAGAAGAGATACAAAGTCTCAGACATACACTGCAGACGTGATGATACAGACATGTAGACAGACATTTAGTGACGAAGAGACAAAGAAATCAGAAAAGCTGTTTGCACATAATCTTCTTCGCCCTCTCTTTCTCCAATTTTTCCTCCTCCTGCTGCTGATGCTGTTTCTTCTCCTCCTCCTTATCTTCCTTCTCCTTCTCCTCCCTTTCCTCCAGTCACATACAGAAGTCAGACAGATGAAGGGGTGATGTAAATATCTTCTGTGACCTTATCGAACTACGTTGCATAAGTTAATTACACTGAATGAATGAATATCAAACGAAAACAGAACCTACAAATTGCAAAATTATTCATGTCTGCACTTATAGTCTTACAGTTTACAGTGTAAACACTTTCTGCCCACCCAAAATAAGAAATGAAAATACCACGTCCTCTGTTTTACGTCCACAACCCCACACCTTCAAAAGACAATTTCCGCCCATAACCTTTCTAGCAATGGTCTGCATTGCACTTTTGCGTCTCCAACGCACCACTACACATTTTAATTTTCCAGAGCAACGCTCCGAATGGCGGCGAATACAGACAGAATAAAAAATGTATGACGAGCCGAGATGTAACCGGATTTTCAAAATCAAAGCAGACGGGGATCGATCCCACAGGGCAATTGGATCAACCAATCAAAAACTAATATGGGGCCCCCTAACCTATGACTGTTTTCGTGCACAGCTCTCATCTCCTGCCCGTTAGAAACCAAAGACTTTTGGGAATACGCCCCTGTCAGGGGCCAGAAGAAAATCATTTCAGTGACTTATAGGCTCATTAATTGAATTGGGACTTCTGGGTTCAGTTCCTGCTAGGAATTTCAGATTCTCATCTGTCGATCAAACTATTTTTGCTTCAGCGAGTTGGTGCTGTCGGTTTGGTACATACAATTCGCCATTACATCTTTGCTTCTGTCATTTGTTTGTTGATCCGAAAGATTCAAAATGACTTTCAGTACCAAACATCTTACCAGACAGTTCTTGGTCTTTAGAAAGATAATACAATGTTCTTGCTGTCTTCTATCAGAATCGGATGATTTCTTTTAACTTTTTGTAGCTAAATTATTTGGAGTCGCCGTGGTGTAGCGGCTAGACGCCCGCCTGCGGAGCGGAAGGTCGTGAGTTCGGGCCCTGAACTTTCTTAAAAATTGACCTTGCCTCTCTAGTCGACCCAGCAAGGTGCAGTGCTAAAAAGAGGTGCTGACAAGGTGCAGTCCTAAAAAGAGGTGCTGACAAGGTGCAGTCCTAAAAAGAGGTGCTGACAAGGTGCAGTGCTAAAAAGAGGTGCTGACAAGGTGCAGTGCTAAAAAGAGGTGCTGACAAGGTGCAGTCCTAAAAAGAGGTGCTGACAAGGTGCAGTCCTAAAAAGAGGTGCTGACAAGGTGCAGTCCTAAAAAGAGGTGCTGACAAGGTGCAGTCCTAAAAAGAGGTGCTGACAAGGTGCAGTCCTAAAAAGAGGTGCTGACAAGGTGCAGTCCTAAAAAGAGGTGCTGACAAGGTGCAGTCCTAAAAAGAGGTGCTGACAAGGTGCAGTCCTAAAAAGAGGTGCTGACAAGGTGCAGTCCTAAAAGTAAAGGAGGCCGGCGTGATGTTAACAACATCACCCACCAAGTGCCGACTGGTCTATAAAATATAGGTCTCTCCTTATATGCCAACTACGCCCGAAGGTTTTAAAAATGGTCCTTTTATCTGAATTATTTGTTTTTACTATATCTGGCCCCTTAGTACCGTTGTTAAGCTCTAGAGCAAAGTATTTATTGCTTTTTATGTTGAAACTCTGTAGGATAGAAGGTATCCCACTATATGGGACTGAATGAGTCAATTAAGCGTATGAAACATACACACACAAGAAGTATTCACGAATCTGGCACCCGTGAATGAGGGACGCACAGGAGCACCTACTGCAGGTTTTCCCAAAATAACGCTTCTAAATGTTTGAGAATCTATCTGGTTGAATGGAGCAACATTTGGAAACAGGCTGTAGGGCGACCGACAGTAACCTTAGACGCACCGTTCAGTTTGTAACCCAGTTCAGACTAAACGTTTAGTATGGCTAATGTTGTCACGTGGAGACAGAAGGTGGGGAAAAAAAACTAGGTAACCAAAGTGTTATAATGGTTATGACACATACGCACATTGATTGAGGTGTGACTTCTAGGCTCTGTTCCTACTAGCTATTCTGTCTGTCTGTCTGTCTGTCTGTCTGTCTGTCTGTCTGTCTGTCTGTCTGTCTGTCTGTCTGTCTGTCTGTCTGTCTGTCTGTCTGTCTGTCTGTCTGTCTGTCTGTCTGTCTGTCTGTCTGTCTGTCTGTCTAACTGTCTGTCTTTCTGTCTATCTGTCTGTCTATCTGGCTGGCTGGCTGGCTAGCTGTCTGTCTGTATGTGTGTATGTATGTGTGTGTAAGTAAGTAAGTATGCATGTATTTATGTAAGTATATATGTATGTATGAAAATGTATGTATGTTTTATGTGTGGATGTGTGTGTGCGTATGAGTGTGTGTGTGTGTGTGTGTGTGTGTGTGTGTAAGTGTGTGTAAGTGTGTGTGTGTATGTATGTATAATACATTTCTTCATTTGACGCCAGAAACCTGAACACATCTACTCCGTGTCCTCCACTGACTACAGGACACAACCCGCCGCTGGCAACACTGGCCGGTCCTTCCACCCCCACAAGCTTAATCTATCATGTTCAGGACCACAGGGGAGAAACGCTGGTCTTCTCTGATTGCATCTGGGCACAGAGGTGTCCAATTCTCCTGGACAAGCCCAGCGAATATTGCCACTTGACGATGAGCTCTCTAGTCCAGAAAAATGAGGGTCATTGCAGTCTCTATGGCGGTGAAATATTGATGCCATTCTCTCTAGGGCAGGAAATCAACGTCTCGGGTCAGCAGACGGCACAGGAGCCAGTTTTATTAATAATCTCCCGGCCCGGTTTCTTCTTGGGATCCCAGTGTGGAAGCAACGGAGGAGGAGGGACAGTGGCCAGGAAGATGTTTTTGTCCGTGGGATTTGGACAGTCTGCTACATTTCTTAAGTTTCCACTGACGGTTTGTGGTTTTGTCTGCGAGTTTATGAGTGTGAGCCGGAGTGTGTCCTTTTCTGGCAGCAGACGGGAGATGAGCATTTTGCTGGAAGATAAATTATAACGAAAATACTGGACACGGGAGAATGTTTTTCGAAAGCTTCTTTGGTTTCAACTCGCTTAGATTAAGGTGAAGGAAAGAACTTTTCTCTTCCTTTCCATCTCCTCCTCTTGTCCTTCCATCACTTTCTCTTCTTCGTCTTACTCTTCAACCTCTTTTGTGTCTTCCTCCTCTCCGTTTTTCTCCTGCCTTCATCCTCTTCCTCTTCTTCCTGCTCCTGCTCCTTCTATTTCTTCTCTTTCTCTTTCAATTTTCCATCTCCTTTTCCTCCTCTTCCTCTTTTTTTCTCTTTCTTGTCTTTATCATCATTATCTTCTTCTTCTTCTTCTTCTTCTTCTTCTTCTTCTTCTTCTTCTTCTTCTTCTTCTTCTTCTTCTTCTTCTTCTTCTTCTTCTTCTTCTTCTTCTTCTTCTTCATCATCTTCTTCTTCTTCTTCTTCTTCTTCTTCTTCTTCTTCTTCTTCTTCTTCTTCTTCTTCTTCTTCTTCTTCTTCTTCTTCTTCTTCTTCTTCTTC
The DNA here is from genome assembly GCA_905116865.2 of Candidula unifasciata. NCBI lineage: Eukaryota > Metazoa > Mollusca > Gastropoda > Stylommatophora > Geomitridae > Candidula > Candidula unifasciata. The sequence continues at coordinate 108,983 of CAJHNH020000643.1, forward strand.
TTCTTCTTCTTCTTCTTCTTCTTCTCCTTCTTCTTTTCCTTCTTCTTTAGCGTCTTCACAATGGTGAATTGCATTTTTTTTTCAAGTTTAGACAAGGATGGTGGGTTATAATTGCCTGGGTTTCCATCGATACAACTCCACGACCCTAACATGTCAAGGGCTATGTTATGCTATGTTATATTATGTTAACTGTATTTGTCAATTTTTATGTTGTTGAGTATCGCCTTTAATCTTTCTACTTCTTTTCATGAGTGCCGACCAATGCATACTTTTTTATTGTTAATATTATTATTATTAGTATTAATATTATGTCCACTGTTTTTACGGCCTCAAACGCCCCCAATTAGGTTATTGCTTTGTATTACCTACACCAATCCAGTGCATAATGGTGTCATTAAAGCAAATATGGGTCAGACACAGAACAACACAGACAGCGTAAATGATCTGAGCATCGAAGAAAACTAGCTCATAAACAGCATCTTCTCCCAAAAGTATTTTGACCAAGTTAATCTTCCGGGTAGCCTGGAGAAAACGGTGATGTAGTGTAGTTTCTGGAAAACGAGGCAGACGGAGACCTCAGAGAAGGTGGACACGAGACATTGAAGATACGTTGGCTGTCACAGCACACAAAGCTGGAGAACTTGCTGGAGAAAGAGAAACTGTCACGTGTTCCCTGGCAAGAGCTACTTTCTCTGAAGGACTAGCGGATAGATGATCATAGGTCTGAAATTATATGCCCGACGTGTCTGCAGGGTCAGAAGAACATTTTGCTGTCATAGTGGGTTACCGTGGTCAAGTGGTCAAGCCGTTTGCCTCGCGCTCTGAAGGTTCTGGGCTCGTTTCACAGAGGCGTCGTTCAGGTCACGAGTGCAGTTTGGTAGCAGATCCCTGGGGATCGTCACATGATATGCAAAGTTCGTGCTTTGTGCGACTCTTTCGGCATGATGCTAGCCCTTTAGTGGGAAAGAGAGAGAGAGAGAGAGAGAGAGAGACAGACAGACAGACAGAGAGAGACCCACCCAAATGTGCTGAACCTGATGCAAACACGTCGAGCGTCCCGGCGTTAACTTCAACTTTGACTATCATTTACAGGATCCGACGACTAAATTATGTAGTCTGGTATTTATTTCATTTCCTGACGACACCTACCATTTATTTTATAAGTAACTGTAAGACAAAAATCATTTAACACGAAATACCATCGACTACATTCAACAGTCAACGCCGGAACGGAGGAGACTTAAAGATACCGCCGGTCGGACTTCAAACAAATCAGCTTTTGAAATAAAGAAGATGATAAGCGGTAATTAACTATGGCGTTAACACAAAAGATTCTCACATTTTGGGATAAAAGCATCCATTGCCTGTCATCCGGGTGAAAATAAGATGACGCGGCGCATGCGCTCTCCCCATAAATTTGAATAAGCACAGTCATTAGTGTCCAATTTAGCCGGCGGATTGTGCGGCTATCATAGAGTCGACGACATGTCAGCGTACCCGCTGGTTTCCTCGCAATGATTATCAGAGGGCTGGGAGATGGAATCATTTTGTCACTATTTTTCCACTGGCTGGTCCTATCCAATGACAAATGAACGAGTTATGGCCTGTCGTGGGAGTATCGTTATCACTGTTTAAATAAAGTAATTCGCTAAGTAGCTATTTTGTAGGTGTGGGTGGGTGGGTAGGCGATCTTGCTAAACGTTTGTGTGTTTTTAACTCCATTTATCCTAGACCTTTCTTTCTTTTGTTTGATCTTGTATGAATTACTACAAGACTGTGAGCGGCTTCAACAATGTCTATATCTGTAAACTAGAGGTGTCAGCACAGACTCGGGAAAGGGGGGGGGGGGGGTGAACTGACATGAAGGAATCGCTGATGTAGATATATTTTGATATGAATAACTAAAGTTATTGTTAGGTGACAATAAGGCGGCTGGCCGAACGGTTAAGAACACAGGGCTCTCATGCGGGAGACATAGGTTCGAGTTTTCAATGAAGCTGCAGATTGTCTTCTGTCACAGAGAAAAATACAATCTCAACCTGCACAGCTCGTCATAGCTAGTCGTGTGGTTCTGTCATAGCTAGTCGTGTGGCTCTGTTATAGCTAGTCATGTGGGTCTGTCATAGCCAGTCATGTGGGTCTGTCATAGCTAGTCATGTGGGTCTGTCATAGCTAGTCGTTTGGCTCTGTTATAGCTAGTCATGTGGGTCTGTCATAGCTAGTCATGTGGGTCTGTCATAGCTAGTCGTGTGGCTCTGTTATAGCTAGTCATGTGGTTCTGTCATAGCTAGTCATGTGGGTCTGTCATAGCTAGTCATGTGGGTCTGTCATAGCTAGTTATGTGGGTCTGTCATAAATAGTCATGTGGGTCTGTCATATCTAGTCATGTGGGTCTGTCATAGCTAGTCATGTGGGTCTGTCATAGCTAGTCGTGTGGCTCTGTCATAGCTAGTCATGTGGGTCTGTCATAGCTAGTCATGTGGGTCTGTCATAGCTAGTAGTGTTGCTCTGTTATAGCTAGTCATGTGGGTCTGTCATAGCCAGTCATGTGGGTCTGTCATAGCTAGTCGTGTGGCTCTGTCATAGCTAGTCATGTGGGTCTGTCATAGCTAGTCATGTGGGTCTGTCATAGCTAGTCATGTGGCGCTGTCATAGCTAGTCATGTGACGCTGTCATGGTTAGTCATGCGGCACTGTCATAGCTAGTCATGTGGCACTGTCATGGTTAGTCATGTGGCGCTGTCATGGTTAGTCATGTGGCGCTGTCATGGTTAGTCGTGGCGCTGTCATGGTTAGTCATGTGGCGCTGTCATGGTTAGTCATGTGGCGCTGTCATGGTTAGTCATGTGGCGCTGTCATGGTTAGTCATGTGGCGCTGTCATTACTAGTCATGTAACGCTAAATCCTCAGGCTCATTGACGCCCCTCCCCCCTCCCCCTTTGTCATCCGCCTAGACTGCAAAAACGGTAAATATAGGCAGTTATGGCATGGAGTGAGGGAAGGACCCTGGTGCTACGTAAGTAAAAAGTTTAGAACGCCTTATAATAATCGAGCTAGAATGTCTTTGAACTGGAACCGAGAGGGTCCACGACGAAGATCAGATGACAGCAAACGTGAATGTTCTTGATCAAAAAATCAATACGGCCAAACAAACTACCTTAAAGAGGCATTACGGTTCTTTTAAGCTTTTTCACGACATCTCGACTGCTGCAAGACGTAGTAGGGAATTCCCATGGAGTTCCCCGGAACGTCTTATAGTGTAGGGAGGTTAGGATTCGTGATAGTCGGGGCTCATTTAACAGTAATCCTACAACGCTAAAACTGAATGTTCTTAGCATGTCATAGGATGGTTGTTTACAGCTTGTTCATCGTTTATTATCTCACTATTTAAAACGTCTATCTATCTATCTATCTATCTATCTATCTATCTATCTATCTATCTATCTATCTATCTATCTATCTATCTATCTATCTATCTATCTATCTATCTATCTATCTATCTATCTATCTATCTATCTATCTATCTATCTATCTATCTATCTATCTATCTATCTATCTATCTATCTATCTATCTATCTATCTAATCTATCTATCTATCTATCTATCTATCTATCTATCTATCTATCTATCTATCTATCTATCTATCTATCTATCTATCTATCTATCTATCTATCTATCTATCTATCTATCTATCTATCTATCTATCTATCTATCTATCTATCTATCTATCTATCTATCTATCTATCTATCTATCTATCTATCTATCTATCTATCTATCTATCTATCTATCTATCTATCTATCTATCTATCTATCTATCTATCTATCTATCTATCTATCTATCTATCTATCTATCTATCTATCTAATCTATCTATCTATCTAATCTATCTATCTATCTAATCTATCTATCTAATCTATCTATCTATCTCTATCTATCTATCTATCTATCTATCTATCTATCTATCTATCTATCTATCTATCTATCTATCTATCTATCTATCTATCTATCTATCTATCTATCTATCTATCTATCTATCTATCTATCTATCTATCTATCTATCTATCTATCTATCTATCTATCTATCTATCTATCTATCTATCTATCTATCTATCTATCTATCTATCTATCTTCTATCTATCTATCTATCTATCTATCTATCTATCTATCTATCTATCTATCTATCTATCTATCTATCTATCTATCTATCTATCTATCTATCTATCTATCTATCTATCTATCTATCTATCTATCTATCTATCTATCTATCTATCTATCTATCTATCTATCTATCTATCTATCTATCTATCTATCTATCTATCTATCTATCTATCTATCTATCTATCTATCTATCTATCTATCTATCTATCTATCTATCTATCTATCTATCTATCTATCTATCTATCTATCTATCTATCTATCTATCTATCTATCTATCTATCTATCTATCTATCTATCTATCTATCTATCTATCTATCTATCTATCTATCTATCTATCTATCTATCTATCTATCTATCTATCTATCTATCTATCTATCTATCTATCTATCTATCTATCTATCTATCTATCTATCTATCTATCTATCTATCTATCTATCTATCTATCTATCTATCTATCTATCTATCTATCTATCTATCTATCTATCTATCTATCTATCTATCTATCTATCTATCTATCTATCTATCTATCTATCTATCTATCTATCTATCTATCTATCTATCTATCTATCTATCTATCTATCTATCTATCTATCTATCTATCTATCTATCTATCTATCTATCTATCTATCTATCTATCTATCTATCTATCTATCTATCTATCTATCTATCTATCTATCTATCTATCTATCTATCTATCTATCTATCTATCTATCTATCTATCTATCTATCTATCTATCTATCTATCTATCTATCTATCTATCTATCTATCTATCTATCTATCTATCTATCAGTCAATGAATAGATAACTAGATAAATGAATTTCTTCATGAATAAATGAATGAATGAATGAATAATATAATGACATACATAAAATGAATCTATAACTATTAAATAACATTTTTTCAAGGAAGAATTGCGTGTGTGTCATCAGTCGAACAAAAAAAAAAGTACATTCAATGGCAAAGAAACACTGGAAAAAAAAAATATCTAGGTCGCAAAGTTCTTAAAGGGCACAAGAAAATGCGCACTATAGTATTCATCAAAAGATGGGGTCAACCAACGCCATCAGCGAAGAAATATTGAAGCCCGTATATTTGGAAACCCCAATAGTGTAAAAAGTCGACTCAGTGAAATGAGAGACCGCATGCAAAGGTGCAATCTGCAAGTCTGGATATTATCTTAATTTTCCCGGGCATACTGAAGCCATATTAGGTTCACATTTGTAGTCAGAAAGCACCATGTTCTTTATTTGTTTTTATGATTAGGTGGCGCTGTTATGTTGTTACTTAATGTTTACAGACGCCTTGCTTGACATGTTCACCTGGTTAGGTTCGCGGGAATGTGTGAAACTGATGGCGTCAGCAAAACCATTTATTTATTTTTATTGATTGGTATTTATGTACGACAAAAGGCCGAATCTTTTTTTGCAGGCCGCAGATTTCAGTCCCAGGTTTGTCAATAAAGCATTAATTTTGTTGTTGTCTAGCATGTACTCTAATGTACTGTAATATATGTTTTGTTTCTTCTACTGGTATGTATGGAAATAGAAACACGTGTATTTTTATGACCTCAAATGTTCATCAGCTTTTCTCTCTGTCTGTCTGTCTGTCTGTCTGTCTGTCTGTCTCTCTCTCTCTCTCTCTCTCTCTCTCTCTCTCTCTCTCTCTCTCTCTCTCTCTCTTACGTACTCACGCACACACAAATCCCTCACCTGTATCTACACACCTGGTCATGAGGGCGTATAAGGTAATGAGTGAGCGGACCAACTGGCAAGCAATGCACCAACGAATGTGGGATTAAGCATGGACAGAGCAGATATCGTCAATGCTGTACGACTCGACTAGTGAATCATAACGAATCTCTGCCACTTACACTATTGCATGACATAGGAGTAAAGCATGATGAAGCACGTCTATACCGCCTTCGAGATCGAGATAGAAGATATTATAGCCAACTTCTCATGAGAACAATTAGTAGAAGCACCTTGGTGTGGCTGCTGCATTGGAGGACTGTGCACGCATGGGAATGCCCAATGTGGAGTGACGTCGACTGTGATAACATAACATATTATCCTGACGCTGAAAGAATATACGTATATATACAGAATAAGATTTCAACGCATTTTTAAATAGCGTTGTCGGTCTTGGAGCCTGAATTTGTTTGTTATGATATAGTCTCCTAAGTTGACGCAGACTTACATAAGTACAAAGTGGAGTCCAGGGAAGTAAAGGCGACCGGCATGATGTAAATTGGTCTAAAAATTATAGGATTAGACATATATGTCAAAAACGCAGGACAGTGTGGGTTGGGAAAGGGGAGGGGGGTCATTAGTTTACTTTGATACACGCCTGAAACCGTAGAATGTGAAAAACTAAGGTAATTAGTATCATAGAAGTAGACATTTTTGGGCCTTTATGAAAACGACTGTAGTTTATCACAAATCAAAACTAAAGTAAATCAAAACAACTGTAATTTGTTACAAATCTAAGGTAAAGTAAATGAAAACAACTTTAATTTGTTACAAATCTAAAGTAAAGTAAATGAAAACAATTGTAATTTGTTACAAATCTAAAGTAAAGTAAATAAAAACCACTGTAATGTGTTACAAATCTAAAGTAAAGTAAATGAAAACAACTTTAATTTGTTACAAATCAGTTCTCGGTGACCCATACGATCAATATCACGCCCGCTGCCTTTTACTTCCCCTTTACCTAGTAGTTGTTGTAGACTCAACCGACCTGGGAGTCAAGGTCATAAAAAAAATATCTGCCTGGATTTGAAACCCAGACCTTCGAGTCAGCAGGTTGCCGGAGACAACCATAATTAACAAGAGTTAGAACTTAGGGGAAGAGAAATCATGAAAGAAAACTTTCGATGAACTTTGATGCCAATACTTATTCGAGAGGTAGAATGTTTGACACGACCTGATAGAATGTTTGTCACGAACTGATAGAATGTTTGACACGAACTGATAGAATGTTTGTCACGAACTGATAGAATTTTTGTCACGAACTGATAGAATGTTTGTCACGAACTGATATAATGTTTGACACGAACTGATAGAATGTTTGTAACGAACTGATAGAATTTTTGACATGAACTGATAGAATGTTTGTCACGAACTAATAGAATGTTTGTAACGAACTGATAGAATGTTTGTAACGAACTGATAGAATGTTTGTAACGAACTGATAGAATGTTTGTAACGAACTGATAGAATGTTTGTAACGAACTGATAGAATGTTTGTAACGAACTGATAGAATGTTTGTCACGAACTGATAGAATGTTTGTAACGAACTGATAGAATGTTTGTAACGAACTGATAGAATGTTTGTCACGAACTGATAGAATGTTTGTAACGAACTGATAGAATGTTTGACACGAACTGATAGAATGTTTGTCACGAACTGATAGAATTTTTGTCACGAACTGATAGAATGTTTGTCACGAACTGATATAATGTTTGACACGAACTGATAGAATGTTTGTAACGAACTGATAGAATGTTTGACATGAACTGATAGAATGTTTGACACGAACTGTAGAATGCTTGTTACGAACTGATATAATGTTTGTCACGAACTGATAGAATGTTTGTCACGAACTGATAGAATGATTGTCACGAAATGATAGAATGTTTGTCACGAACTGATAGAATGTTTGCCACTAACTGATACGTGCATTTGGAGATTTTGGGAAGCGTCATCGTCGACGCCGATGTTTAGGAGACTACCTGGTGATGGTGATGATGAGCCGTCAGCTGGAGCCGGTCTTGTCCAAACGGCTTGGCCAGTTTACCACCTACACACCCAGTGAAGGCGATTAGTGGAGAGCGATATGCATTCGTTAAGTAAAGGAACCCACAGGGGCATAGGAATAAAGGAAGGACAAGAAACAGATGGAGAATAGAGCTGGAGAATGAAGTTAGACAGATGGGAGGACATGGGGAGAGCTACATATAATAGCGAAGGATAGAACGACTTGGGGTAAGTTGGTTGAGGGCCTATGCTTCACTTGGGAATAGGAAGGCAGAAGAAGAAGAAATCAAAGAAGCCTTTTCACTTTTGCAGGTGTATGTGGCAGATTTAGCTAGACCTATACTTTAAAGTGATGGGTGATGCGAACCTTACCGGGGGTCGAACTCGGGTCTCTCACATGAAAGCTCCACGTCTTACAGACTGTTCTTCTTCTAACTGTTATTCTCTTCCATCTTTTATCTCATCGAAGTGTCTGGGGCAGATTTAGTGTTCTTTGATGAGCTCTGTCAAGAGCATTACAGACTGTAATCTTCCTAAAGGGGAAGGAGAAGCAGAAACGTAACAATATTTGTAAGTTAGTTGCGTATGTTTTACAGAACGTTGCAGAACCAACCCCAGCCTTTGTTTGCCTGTTGTATTTTTCCTAGGCAAATTTTACGTTCAGTAAGTTAACAATGCTTATAAAATTATGTAAATCGAAGGACTGGCTTGTCAAATTAGTACAACGAAATCGTTGTCTCCATTTTCAGGATGATAATATGATCATAAATGTAACACTGAGTAACAGCACTCAGTTAACGCTATGACAAAAAAACTTACCAAACATTTGTTGATCCTTGTTTCACCATGAAGAAAGAGCATACAGATATGCCTCTGTTGGTTTACTAATGTCTGTTGAATCGTGGACGGTACTGGGCACAAGTGGGTCACATAGTAACACATGCTTTGACACGCTAGGCTAGATGTTTAACACATATCACGGGATTTGAAACAACACAGAATGGTCAGTTACTGGGGAAGACAATGAAATAACACTGGAAATAAATGTACTGGTATTTGTAATAAGGCTGTACCGAATAGTGATTTTCACTATTCGGCCGAATACGAATAGCGGGACCAACTATTCGGCCGAATACGAATAGTGCACAGTGTATACAATATATATTTAAAAACACACACACACATTCATAATGTCAAATGTACGCTGAAATTTTACTTTACATAAAGTAGCGCAGAATAGTTATCTTCGTCTTTAGCATTCTGAGCCCTAGAGGTTTACTGCTGCAGATATCACTCGTCTCCATTCATCTCTCTGGCTGGCCTTATCTTTCTAATTTTCGACACCAGTTGTTTGCAGGTCTGGCTGGACATTTTCCCTCGAACTTCTTTTTTGTCTGCATTGTGGTCTACGCCCATTCCTCTCTCAGGTGTATACAGATTTTACTTCTCTGTCATCTTACATGCCTTCAATATGCCCTAACCATTTTAGTCTGTTAGCTCTCATGATGCCAGTGATCAATGGTGATTTAAACAGATTATCTATCTGTTCCGTTGTTGCTTCTCACTCTCCATTTCCCGCTGTTAGCATCTTTGATGGGCCCAAAGATTTGTCGTAAGACTGTTTTCGAAAACCTCATCTCTTTTATTTCTGCTTCAAGTTTCAGAGCCATATAAAACTACTGGTCTTTTCAACGTTTTATACATTGTGATCTTGGTCTTGCGAGACAGACACTTTGACTTTAGCAAATGTTGAAGGGCATAGTATACTTTATTTCTAGATTGTATTCTAGATTGTATTTCTTCTATCAGCATGTTGGAGCAGTTGAAGTTTTCACCAAATTACTTATATGTTTCCGTTCGTTTGATTTTCATATAATCGACTTGGATGTGACCGGAGTTTATATTCTTTCCATGTCTAGTTAGCATTTGTACAGAATTGTAAACATTTAAAAACATTTTATGTTTTGCATCCTTCAGCAGTCTGTGGTCACTAATAACTAGGAATGAAAGCATTATAACAAGTTACTAAACTTGGAAATTGTCACTGACAGCTTAGTTAATGCAGGAAAGCTGTTTTAGCTTTCAACAAAACAAATCGTTCCATGTTGTCAGCATTAGGACTGTGTATGCAGAAGCGAGTGTAAGGTAACTACTATTCGTATTCAGTCCGACCGCAACTATTCGGCCGAATACCGAATAGTCAATAGGTCCACTATTCGGCCCCGAGGCGAATACGAAGCGAATATTTGGTACAGCCCTAATTTGTATGATAGCATATTAGACACGGGCAGATTTCACAGAAAAAAAAAGTTTAAACTATAGATGCCCCAAAACTCACATTGGAAAGGTGAACACATTTACTTCGAAACTCCATCAGGTAGCACAATCAATTCTTTTCCTCTTCTTCTTCTCTCTCTTCTTTAACATTCTGAGCAGTTTAAGTTCATTGCTGCAGATATCATCCTCTTAATTTGTTCCCATCTGTTGTTAAGTGTAATAATTTTTGAAATATGTAGAGTCTACAACGTAGATCTGCATGCTTGTTTCATTGATTATAGCAAGGCTTTTGGTTGTGTTCAACATCAGAAATTGTGGAGTACTAAGAGAAGTATGGGGTTTCCAGCGTATTTGGTACAATTAATTAATTGAGTCCTTACGAAAGCAAATAGGGGCTTTTGACCTGAAATGCGACAGAAAGATTCTCAGAATACCGTGGACAAAGAAGAGAAGAAATACTGATATTTTCAAAGATCTGAACATCGAGGAAGATTGGCTAATAAACAGCATCTTGTTTCGGGGGCTAAAATATTTTGGTCATCTCAAGCGCAATGGCGGAGTGGAAAAGATAATAGGAAAAGACATGGTAACAGGAAGGAGGGGCAGGGGCCGACCAACACGAAGATAGGCATAGGATATAAGTGACTACTTGAATATAAAAATACACGAGGCGGGAGAGCTGGCAAAAGACAGCGTTTCTTTCAGGCAGACCGTGATGACAACGACGTTCTGCAAAGGACCTGCTGTATATAATGATGTTTTTAATATGGTCGCTCAAAGTGTTTGTATGTCTGCTTGTATATTATCTCTCACTCGTTTCTTCTTGGTCTGCCTGGTTGTCTATTCCCATTCAACTCTTTTGTGTGCGCAGTTTTTATTGTCTGCATTTATTAAACTCGTTTATGTGTGTTGTTTTTGTATCTAATTTATCTTCTATTTTCTCTGTATGCCTTAACGATTACAGTCCATTAGCCATCACGATGCCAGTAGTGAGTGGTGATTTAAACAGGCTAGTAATGTCATTGTTGCGTCTTGCTCCCCCTTCTCCTCCTGGTTGCATCTTAATAGGCTAGATAGTAGAATACTTAAAGTACAATGCTCTTTTTGCGCCTTATGTTTATCGTTCATACAATGCCAGCCCCAGATTCGTATGGTTAAATTGGCCAAGTGTACAATTAAAAAAGCACAATTATTACAAACGAACAGAGCAGAAACACGGACAATTAACAAAACTAGAAGCATTGATGTTGAATAAACAATTCACAAAGGCGGTGAAAAAGTAGCAATGTGGAGCGTCAATCAATAGTGTTAGATTCACGTTTATTAACCACTTGTAAAATTAGATGTATGAGAAAAGACAACAGAGATCTGGTGAGAAACGAGGAGATTACAAGAACTGTTGGAGTATTTCCCATTAAATTCATTGAAAAACAAAGACTGAAATTGTTCGGCCACCTTTGCCCGCAGACAACATCATACAAAGTATAGTCTTGGCGACGACCCCTAGGAATCTCCTTACCGGAAGAAAGAGACCTGAAGTCGAACCCACACCCTTTTAAGCATTAGACCAAAAGTTACTTTGCTACAAATCCAGAAACCCGCTTCTAAGTTGCCGTGTTTTAGACGTCCGGCTCTCTGGCGTAGTTGGCTAAACCGGATTGCGCGGTGACCGGGTGACGAACTCCTTGTGGTCCGGGTTCACACCCGGGGGTAGGCAGAAAAGCCACATTTCTCCCAGATTTACGGTATTTACAATGGAATCAAGGCCGAAAGGTTGCTATATCCATAATACCAAGCCTAAGGGTTAACAACTCTTGGCTTCTGGATAATAAAACAAACAAACAAACGTGTTCTAGACTACTAACAACTGATCCTAAATGCATATTTTGCAGTTAGCAGTCCTTAAACCGCGTGTTCTATATGCATCCCCCCTCTCCCCTTACCCCCACCCCCACTCCTCTTAAACAAGGCACATGCCTCCTAACGACCCGATCGCCGGCTTAACTTGAAGCATTGCATTAAAACCAAAAACCGGTTCCACATTATTGCTTACACGCGTGTAATCAGCGTATCTTTTCTGTCGCTAACTTCATAATTCAAAACATGATCGGATTTCGACTCTTTTGCCCTTAAGCCGGCAGTGAATGTGACTTTATGCCTAAACCAGGTTACTGAGCCCCAGCAAGCAAGATATGTGCCAAAGCTCTTCCATCTTATTTAACAACATGCAAGCTTAATGCCACGTTGACAATCTCTTCCAAAAGGAGGTAAATTATTACAAAAGTGCATCAATGCGTCTCTTAATCTCTTCTTGCCTTTAATCACATATATAGCTAAGAATGTCAATAACGTGAATTCTGTCAAACATGCAGAAAGGTAATCCAAAGCAGGTTTTGTTGCTGAGGTGCGAAGTGACAGATGCTTCAAAATTTGTGTACCTATTCCTTCTTCTTTTTTTTTCTCCTCCTCCGCCTCCTCCTCCTTCTTCTTGTTCTTCTTCTTTTTGTTCTTCTTGTTTTTCTTCTTGTTCTTCTTCTTCTTGTTCTTCTTGTTTTTCTTCTTCTTCTTCTTGTTCTTCTTCTTCTTGTTCTTCTTCTTCTTTTTCTTCTTCTTTTGCTTCTTCTTCTTATTATTATTATTACTATTTTCCGCCTTCTTCTCCTTATTATCCTCTGTTCTTGTTCACGTTCTCCTCATCCTCCTTTTCAGGTTTCTGTTATCAAAACTCAAAGCTCCAGTCTCCAAAGCCAGGACACGAGATGTACTTGCTAGACGCAGAATGACCAAGCCCGATAGCCACGTTAGTAAACCAAAAAAAGGAAAGGACTCTTTATCCGCGCCTTCATGAGTTGTGTTCATACAGTGCAAGACCTATATTTTGTAGACCAATCGACACTCGGTCGGTGATGCGGTCAACATCGCGCTGGAGTGAGTAATGACCTAGCATTAAATGTAATAACTACATGACCAGTCATGGAATAAAACCATTGACTGACCAGTCACTCGTGCTGACCTCCCTGCTGTACTGTAGGCTAGTCTGAGTGCACGGCAACTTTAGCTCACTGAGCTGACACATCTCATCAGGAAGAAGCCTTGTTTTATTTTCTTTGGTTGAGGGTAGTGAAGACCAGTCGCGCTGCACTCGGTTTAAAACTGGCTTTTTGTTGTCATCTGAAGCTAAAATAATTGCTCCCAGATAAGTTCATCTCACCCTGGGTCAGAGGTCAGCTCTTTAAGACACTCAGTGCAGAATCTGTGACCCCGTTTTCAAACTGGGTTCATGTTAATATGGGAACCACGACTCTGGCCCACCTGCCTGATTGTCTGGGGTTCATTCAGAATGGATTTGTTTTCGAAATTGACTTTGGCTCTAAATTCGAGCAAGCCTGCAATGGACCCTGGGTAATGTCCTGCGAAAAAAAAAGCATCTAGGAATAAAAAGCATCTGCTGGCAACTAGTCTAGAACTAAAGTACTAGTGCCCCAAAGGTGTGAAACCTATTCCTTCACATACATTTTAGTAACAGATATCAGATGACTTAGAGATAAGTAATTTTTTTTTTTTTTAACAGATCTTCTTCCTCTTCTTTTTTGTTCACCGGCTATAAGCTCCAGCTGAAGTCCCGATTGTTTGTCCATGTGGACTTTGGCTGTGTGCCAGGACCTGAGTTTTGCTTGTACATCCGTTTTACTGACGTATTTTTGTGCGGTTGGTTGTTCCTTACCACACGGGCAGATGCACTTCCACTTCGAAGGAAGTCCCCAGTTAGTCGACTCCTACGACAGGCTTGCTGGCAAGGCAGTGGGTCTATTCTTTTTTTCCCCAAAATGGGGCCTCGAAACACGCACGGGGAAGAGAGACATCTAAATATTTTTCAAAAACATGTGCATTTTGAGGCTATCGCCTGTTGGAGTAATTTTTCTCAGTTAATTTGACTTTACCTCTGGGTCAGTGTTACTAATCAGTTTCTGCAGACATTCAGTTCATAAAATATAACACTTTCTTTCTTATTGTGGACATAGTTTCCATAAAAGGAAAATGGGAATCTCCTTCTTCTTGATATATAGGTACACTATGGTTAGGAAAGTGCACGAGGCGAGAGAGCTAGCAAGAGACAGTGTTTGTGTCAGGCAGACCTTGATGAGAGTGACGTTCTGCAATGACCTGCTGTAAGATGATGATAACTGTAACAGATAATTGGTGATGAATACCGGGATCTTTAACACTTTGAGGTTAATTTTTTTTTCTAGAAAAAGAAGACCTGAACTGATGATGATGGTCACAGAGGGGATTTTATTTAAGTGACTGGGAACCAAACAATCATGTGTCGTTTTCACAGTGTAGGTTGGCTGCAGTGCATCTCCACCACACTTTATTTCATGTCAGACTGCTGTTCGTCCATCTCTTGATGTTGTCTTCCCACTTGTATCGTCGTTTACCACTTGCTCTCTTACCTTAGACCTTTCCATCCAGTATGGTTTTTTTAATGAGTGTCATGTGTTTTAATATGGCTAAAAACATCTCAGTTGTCTTTCTCTTATTTAAAAATAAATCTTTCGGTAACAATTTTCATTCGCTATCTTTCCAGAACCTCCATATTTGATTGTTTCTGTTTCTAATAAATACGACCTGTTCTTCTTTATATCCACATTTCCAGAGGCTGAATTCGATTCTCAAATAAATGGGAAGTTATTCGTAAATATCCATATAACAAGTGAACAAAAATTCATCTCCTATTCTACCGCCCCTATTTTCATTGCCACTCCAGCAATGCTAAATCCACACTTGTAACGCCAGAGCGCAGCAGCAATCTTTATTTTCCCAGCAACAAAAAAGCAACACTTTAAAAACATTATATACCGAATTTTTTTTTATCCCATTTGAATTTATATTAAAAGATGAAAGAAGGAAAATTGCGGAGACAAAATGGGAATATAGAGAAATCGATTCAGAAGAAGACAGATTTGATAAGATGAGAAAAACATACTGAACTTGATTTATTTCATTTCGAATTTTCGAACGTAATCTCCCGTGTCCTTGCACTGCTCACCCCAGGGAGGTAACGACCTCCTTGCCGTTCTCATTCCATCTCTTGCCGCATTCTGGACAACATAAAAACAACGATTCGCATCCTGGGCAGCGAAATAATAATAATAATAATAATACTTTATTGTGTTATTATGAAACTCTTCTCTGATTTCTTTCTAAGACGTCCTTCGTTTTCTGCGGAAAAGAGTTCATGGGATTTGTTGTTATTTGATCATGTAAACATTCTCACACAAAGATCAGGAACGAACTTCAACGTTGCAGGAATGGGTATTAAGCATTTTGGGTTGGACTGAATTTAGCATTCAGCAGCAGAATTTATTTTTAAATTATTGCATGTATTTGCGCCACAAATATAGAAACGAAATACTCCTTATTGTCATTATCCTACTTTAGGTCGTACAACTGTAGTATCTTATATTTATTATTATAGACATTATTGTGGCATTAACCTAGCCATTGTCTTAAATAATGTGCCCATCTCTCAGATTTCTGGAAAATAAATTGTTAAATCTCCAGATGCAGATTGCTGTGAAATCTCTCCCTTTCTTTCTCTCCGCACACTCTCTATCTATCTATCTATCTATCTATCTATCTATCTATCTATCTATCTATCTATCTATCTATCTATCTATCTATCTATCTATCTATCTATCTATCTATCTATCTATCTATCTATCTATCTATCTATCTATCTATCTATCTATCTATCTATCTATCTATCTATCTATCTATCTATCTATCTATCTATCTATCTATCTATCTATCTATCTATCTATCTATCTATCTATCTATCTATCTATCTATCTATCTATCTATCTATCTATCTATCTATCTATCTATCTATCTATCTATCTATCTATCTATCTATCTATCTATCTATCTATCTATCTATCTATCTATCTATCTATCTATCTATCTATCTATCTATCTATCTATCTATCTATCTATCTATCTATCTATCTATCTATCTATCTATCTATCTATCTATCTATCTATCTATCTATCTATCTATCTATCTATCTATCTATCTATCTATCTAATCTATCTATCTATCTATCTATCTATCTATCTATCTATCTATCTATCTATCTATCTATCTATCTATCTATCTATCTATCTATCTATCTATCTATCTATCTATCTATCTATCTATCTATCTATCTATCTATCTATCTATCTATCTATCTATCTATCTATCTATCTATCTATCTATCTATCTATCTAATCCATCTAATCCATCTAATCTATCTATCTATCTATCTATCTATCTATCTATCTATCTATCTATCTATCTATCTATCTATCTATCTATCTATCTATCTATCTATCTATCTATCTATCTATCTATCTATCTATCTATCTATCTATCTATATCTATCTATCTATCTATCTATCTATCTATCTATCTATCTATCTATCTATCTATCTATCTATCTATCTATCTATCTATCTATCTATCCATCTATCTATCTAATCTATCCATCTATCTATCTAATCTATCCATCTATCTATCTAATCTATCCATCTATCTATCTATCTATCTATCTATCTATCTATCTATCTATCTATCTATCTATCTATCTATCTATCTATCTATCTATCTATCTATCTATCTATCTATCTATCTATCTATCTATCTATCTATCTATCTATCTATCTATCTATCTATCTATCTATCTATCTATCTATCTATCTATCTATCTATCTATCTATCTATCTATCTATCTATCTATCTATCTATCTATCTATCTATCTATCTATCTATCTAATCTATCTATCTATCTATCTATCTATCTATCTATCTATCTATCTATCTATCTATCTATCTATCTATCTATCTATCTATCTATCTATTTATCTATCTATCTATCTATCTATCTATCTATCTATCTATCTATCTATCTATCTATCTATCTATCTATCTATCTATCTATCTATCTATCTATCTATCTATCTATCTATCTATCTATCTATCTATCTATCTATCTATCTATCTATCTATCTATCTATCTAATCTAATCTAATCTAATCTAATCTTATCTAATCTAATCTAATCTAATCTGTCTGTCTGTCTGTCTGTCTGTCTGTCTGTCTGTCTGTCTGTCTGTCTGTCTGTCTGTCTGTCTGTCTGTCTGTCTGTCTGTCTGTCTGTCTGTCTGTCTGTCTGTCTGTCTGTCTGTCTAAACAAGTCTATTCCAGTAGATCTTCAGACAACCTGCACATGAATCTGATCTGAGAACAGTCAACTGTCAACAATCAACTGTCAACAATCAACTGTCAACAATCAACTGTCAACAATCAACTGTCAACAATCAACTGTCAACAATCAACTGTCAACAATCAACTGTCAACAATCAACTGTCAACAATCAACTGTCAACAAGCCAGCCTAGGCACCAACCATCTGACCCAAAAAAAAACTAACCGATAAACAAATTGACCAGCAAATTAAAATAACGACCAAACAGCTGTTCAAATAACCATTCAGTCAACCAGCTGATCAACAAAGAATCCTGTCAACCAACTGTTTAATCATTCATCCCACCTAACAACTAACAAATCAAGTGACTATCGGACACAAACTGAACAGCTAACAATTCAACAACCAATTGACCAATCAATCATCTGACTAACCAATCGACCAAAAATTTTTTTTTAAATCAAACCAACCAGCTAGTCTATCAACCATCCCATATTTAAACTAGTTGGTCAACCATTCATTCCACGAACCAACCAGTTAACTTACCGATGGTCCGACCAACCAACCAGCTGACCTATCGTCTATCAGATTCACCATCTAATACACAAACGATGCGACGAGACAAGGCATCTACTAACCATCCATCCCACCCCCTCCCTTTTTTTTTTCAATCATTCGACTAAGCAACTTACCTACCAGCCATCCATCCAAACATCCAATCAATCAAACAAATACCTTCCCTTCTCCCTGGGTACTCACTAACAATCCTACGAAGTCAACATAAATAACTAGTTCATGTGTGTTTCTTATATCACGTTAGCCTGTTCATTGCTATCTCATTTCAACTATTGCTTGCTGATGATAAATCATGTACATTGATACTTCTGACTGCACGCTCATCATCATCATGTAATATTTCGATATAGAAAGTCGTTGCTACTAATCTCAGGGAATCTTCAGAATCGCAAAGCATGTCTGTGTATATTTTTATCGGGGAGCGGTTGGTAGATGAGTTATGGATGATGGGTTCTCATGCGAGAGATCCAGGTTCAAAGCTACTGTAAAGTTTCGGATTTTGTTCTGTTGGGAGCACGGTTGAAAAAAAAATATGTCCTGCACATTCCTTGATGACAGCAGCGTTGCTAAATCCTCAGGCTCAAAGACCACTCTAAACCTCTTAACTCTAAACCTCTAAAGTGGTTAATACAGGCATTAGTGACTGGTTAGTTGCGTATCCTTTACAGGACGTTGCAGAACCAATCCCAGCAGTCCCTGACTGTTGTTGGTTTGTCTAAGCACATTTACGTCAGTAGTTTGCCATTGCTTCCTGGACAGTCGGCCTCCTGATGACGAAACCAACGCAAGGCGCATGGCCCGCAGCTGGGATCGAACCCGGCACCCCGGCATTACGAAGCGTTCGCTTCGACTTAGCCACAGAGTCGACGAGCTAGAACTACTGAGCGGAAAATCGCTAAGTAAAACAGCCAATGTATGCTGGGCTTGGTTTATCACGTTTAGTAATGAATGTGCAAATAACTTGTTGAAGCAAAAATTAAAGAATCCTTTTCCACGCCTTTATGCGTATTGGGCATATAGGGCTAGACCTATATTTTATAGACAATAGGCATTCGAGGGTGATGTGGTCCACATTACACCAGTCGCCTTTGCTTCCCATGACTTTACCTGGTACCCTTATAAGACAGGGAAGCCAGGGTCACTTTTATAAACAGTCCGGCTCCGTCAGGACCTGACGACCTTCGGATTCGCAGGCCTACAGCTAACCGCTACACCACAACGGATATCCGATAACTGACTTGTACAAGCCAAAAAAACACCCCCCCCCCCCCCCCCCCAACCATCCGTTTATTTGTGTTTTTTTTTTTTTAACATTTTCTCATCGCTATGTGATTGTCAACTCTCTCGTTCTCCCTGCCCTTTCCCACTCTCGCATACTCTTTCTCGCTCGCTCACAGCCCGATGACCGAGTTTTCCCTTCTTTTTGTTTTAGCTGTAATATATAGGGATTCGGCACAATCCACAACCGAGAAAAATGAGAGGTTTTCGTCTGGACTTTCTCTTTTCTTTCCTCTCCCTCCCCAGTCTCAGTAAAACACGGGTATTCAAGATGCCCTCCTGGTTCTGTGGATAGGAGCATTCATCTTCTGTAAGGCGAGAGACCAGAAGAGTGTGGATTCCAGTAAATGTATCACTTTATCAGTCTTCTTGAGTATACCTTTGTGCAGTTGACAGACTTCCGTACTGACTCTCTATCTACTGAGTATAAAATCAACAATATTACTTGGAGGAGGGATGATCGCTTTGAGTCTCTAGTGTGTCAACATCAAAACCAGATGCAGGAAAAACAGGAGATTACCTTTATATATATGAGGTTTATATATATGAATCTCACAGTAGAAATTGAAAGGAGGATTTAGGCTTTCGAATGTAAATGCTAGAATTAGTTGTTTAGATCGCAAAACTAATAAATATGTCTAAGGCAAAATATACAAATTTGCAGGACATCTGGAGCCTTTCTTGGCAGTGGTGAAATGTCGTAAGCTAGCTTGGTTTGGGCACGTGGTGAAACATGATTCGATTGCAAAGACTGTGCTTCAAGGAACACGGGTGGCGGGAGGGGGTGGAAGAGGGGTTGTCGAAGAAGAGGAGGGTATAGAAGAACCTGGAATGAAAACATCAAGAAACGGACAGACTAGGTTATCATACACTTATTTATCAAGCGGACGACAGAGAAAGAAGGAGGACTTTGTGTGCTAGTGCTTCTATCAATATACCTCCACGACCCAGATGGGTCAAGGGTTATATTATGTTTTAAATGGAGCGTTCTTTTGAAACCTATAATTATCATCATCATGAGGTTCTTTTCAGACTGGCGTGGACGATCATGCCTCTCCACAATCTGCGATCCCCACCTCTGTGTATCAGTTCGTGTGTCGACATCCCTCCAAGCCATGACAAAGACTGCCAAGAATCTTCTCATGCTGTCCTCTGCCTCTCTTTCTATAGATATTTCCAGTGGTCACAAAATGTTCCAGTTTCCCTCTTTTTATAACATATCCCATAAAGATGATGACTGTCTCTTTATGATGTCTGTGATAAGTTGTCTTCGAGAATTCGTCTCTTATAAATCAAATTATGTGGCTCTTCTAATCTGTCCAATGAATTCTAAGTATTTGTTCTGTAAAACCACATCTCCGATGCCTCCAGATATTGTTCGGCTTGTTTACTAATTGTCCGGGATTCACATCCGTATGTTATAACTGGCTTTACATAGCATGCTAAAAATCTTTTCCTAACCTCCAATGACAAGGATTTATTGCACAAAATGTTCTGTTTTTATCAAAACGCAGTTTTGGTCTGTCCTGTTTTGTTCTTTATCTTTGTGATACATCTTCCATCGGATGTTCTCCATGTGACTAGATATTTAAATATATGTAGTTGTCCTAAAAGAAGGCGTTTGACTTGTATTATAGATTCAGGCACTATTCTTTTCTTGGAAATCACCCTTTCTTCAGTCTTCTCATTATTCAAACTAAGGCTTATTTTATCACTTTCTATGCCCGGCTCTTTAGCATAGTTGGTTAAACCTGACATCGCGGTGACCGGGTGACGAACTCCTTGTGGTCCGGGTCCACTCCCGGGGGTAGGCAGAAAAGCCACATTTCTCTTAGATTGACGGTACCTATCATTTCCTTCGAAGTCGGAGTACAGCTGCCCGTGAGGCAGGGAACAGTAAAACGGTCTTGCACGCAAAAATCAGGTCCAGGTGAAAGCCAAAAGTCCAAGCGGACGATTAACCGGGACCTTCCGCCGGAATTCACAGCCGGTGATCGATTAAAAAAAAAAGTACCTATCATGGAATCAAGGCCGAGGTGTTGCGATATCCATAATGCCGAGCCAAAGGGTTAACAACTCGTGGTTTCTGGATATTTAAAAAAAAAATCACTTTCTATCACCAGGTTATGTGTTAATTTGCCTGTAGTTCTTTCTGACTGTTTCATGAGCATAACGCAGGTTGTTTATGTTATGTCCTGGCATACCCATCACAGATTCCACTATTTACTCACCGTATAATCAAAACAAATCAGGTGATAGTAAACATCCTTGTCGCACTTCCCTCTCTATGCTCTGAAATGTTCCCAAATTTGTATTAATTCCTATAACTGTTGTTTGCTGCCAATACATGTTCTTTATAATTCATAAATCCTGTCCATCAATGTTTAACTTGTCATATTGTTTGATAACTTTTTTTCATGTTTCACACAATCAAATGCTTTCCTATAGTCAATACAGCATAAGTAACGATCGTTTTTTTTTTTTTACTCCTACATTTTTTTTGAAGAAGTCCTGAGGATGCAAATGACACTGTTTTTACCTTTTCCTTCTAACCTTTTTTTTTTCTATAAATCCACATTGTTCTTCGCTAATTTCTGGTATAATCTGGTTTCTTATTCTTCTCCTAATTATTGGCAGAAACACTTTTTCCTTATGACTCATAAGACTTATTGTGTGATAGTTTTCACATTTAAAAGTGCCTGGTTTTTTTTGGCAAAGCATTAAATATACATTTTAATAAGTCATTAGGAATGTGAGCACTATCATAAATGTCATTTAACATTTGTGTTATTATTTCAGTTCGAAATTATCCCAAAGCTTCAATTTTATTTCAGTGCGGTATTGTCTGGCCCAGGTGCCTTTCCTGTCTACGTGTGATGCAATACATCCTCAACTTCTGCAGCCTGTATTGGTGGGCTGTCACTGTGTCCTGCAAATATACTTCTGGTCTATTATCATCATACATATCCCCAAGTACTCAGTCCATCTTTTCATTATCGTTCGCACCGCATCGAGAGCAATTTAGTGCATTGAAAATGATCACATGGTTGTCAAGAGATCAAAGCTAACTGTAGTCTTTAAGGTGTTAAAAAAAATGATGACCTTAAAGGGTCATTTTTTTACGTTAATAGCTAACTAGGCGTATTATGCTGGGAACATTGGCGGTGAACAGTTTGAGATCACCAAGTAAATAATTGATATTTGCATACTATCACCAAGTGTTGGATCTACTTCTATTTTAGGACATACAAAATGAAATAACTACAGTCTATTGCATCACCCTTATACATTGTGAACACACTGCCGTTATTAGAACCATTGAGTTTCTTTTAACGATATTATCTACCCACACTGTTGTGCCATTCAAAGAGATGGAATAGAAATATTACGTGGAAAAGCCTTGACATTTATGTTTGAAATAACTGTTTATACTGCGACCATCAGGTACCAAGTAAAAAGTACCTCGTCGGAATAGAAAGATGTGAATTTATCGATGCCTTTTAAAACATGTGGAATTGACCCGATTACTTTCCTGCCTAACACGATGTATGTTCTGGGGACATGCCTCCTGATTCATGTAAATCTATGTTTCCTGCAATTCAAGAGAAATTCCATATTTGAATAGACCCAAACACTAGGGTGGATTGTTTTAAGTTGTATTAAGATATTGACATCACAGATTTCCTGACAGTTTTACAAGTGCACCATGAATTACTTCAGCTGCCAATACAGAATTCTACTTGCGATGGTACCAGAAGAGGTCTAGTTGTTTTTCAGACTTACTTTTTTCTCTGACTGTTAAGCATTGATCAGATCCCCTGCTCACTCCCTTCCGCGCCCTTCTCTTCAGACTGTGAAGATCTTTTTGCGTTTCAGCACAGGGTGTTCAAGACATTATCTTCTTCTCTTTCGCGTTCACCAGCTATAAACTCTAGCACAAAGTCCTGGTTTCATCCACTTCTGGACTACAGCTCTGTTCCAGATCCTGAGTTTTGCGTCAGCATCCATTTTTAAGGATCTTGCTTATTTGTATGCAGACTGCTGGTTCTTTGCCTCTCAGATGCATTCCGACTTCGAATGAAGCTTCCAATTAATCGATTTTTACGACATGCTTTTAGGTAGGCAGTTAGTCCATTCTTTTGTCCCCTATAAAAGGTCCCCGGAACCCACACGGGGATCAATACATTATATGAACCACTTCATTTACATGTCATTTGAGGGTTTTGTCATGAGGTAATCACCAATAATACACCAAGATTATCATAATGGAAGAACTATAATTATTACTAGGTAAAGTAAGGGATGCCTTTCTTTTACGCCAGTGGGGCAATAAGCGTTTGATGTCATGCTCAGATTTGTATAGACCAATCGGTTTTGGATGGGTGATGTGTTTGATGGGTGATGTGTTTGATTGGTGATGTCTTGGATGGGTGATGTGTTTGATGGGTGATGTCTTGGATGGATGATGTGTTTGATGGGTGATGGGTGTCAAAGAAGAAACTTCCAACAGCCCCGTCGATTCCAATAATGCGAATCAGCAAAATATCTAACGAAGCATAGACAGATATATATATATATATATATATATATATATATATATATATATATATATATATATATATATATATATATATATATATATATATATATCATTATCTGGTGCCTTGCCGACTGGCGTGGGCGATCATGCCTCTCCATAATCCACGATCTCCTGCAGCATGTATCAGTTCGTGTGCCGTCACACCTCTTTGCCATGCAACAAGACTGTCAAGCTTCTTCTCTCGTTGTCTTCCTCTCTCCCTCCTTCCACAGATCTTCAAAGTGGTCACAACATGTTTTATTTTCCCTCTTCTTATAACATGGCCTACACATGATGACTGTCTCCTTATGATGTCTGTGATTATATATATATATAATAAATTTTAAATTCCCGCTTTTTCCTCCTCGGTGATTGCAGTTTATAGGATTGACATCTCAAGGATTTGAGTCAAACGGGAAATCCTTTTGAACCGTACAGCAAGCCATATAGCACAGCTATTTTGGGGGGCCGCAAAACAGAGGCAGTGTGGTTGGGGGGGGGGGGGGGGGGTCTGTCCATTTGAATAAACCACGTAAGAGCTAAATTGCAGCCTTCGGAATGTGATTATATCGACGAATTAAAAGAATATCATTGGCTATTAGGGGGCACAAACAACGAAATAATTTTAAAACTGCGTCTGAAGAAAACACCGAATTAGATCAAGGACAAACATTTCATGTATATATTAATCTAAGCAAAAATAGCGTGAAGGACATTTTCCCACGCACATTGGTTTTAAGGCAGAAGTCGTATTTTGTGTAGACCAACTGGTACTCAACGAGTAATGTGGTAGATACTCGAAAAGTCTCTTTACATCCATGACATTTCCGGGTATCCACTTTACGAAGGTTCGAAAATGACTTCAAAATGGGGATCAATAAATTGACAGGAGTTTTGTGTTAGATTCCAGAAAGAAGCAGGGATAAAGACACGCCACCACAGTGGGTGAACCTGCCAGCCTTTACCCCATCTGTTTCTCCAGTCTGTCCTCTCTGGGCTGCCTCCTGAAGATTTGACCATCTCTGCGACTTACAGAATGGCCTTCTGTATGACAGACCAACAGGGCAAATGATATATTTAAACTTCATAAGCAACTTTAATTATGGCACTTGTAATGGCGCCCCTAGTGCACCCTTCAGTGTGTCGGTAAGTGTACTGCCCTGATTCAACTCTTCTTTAATTCATTTTTCTTCTTCTTTGTCTTCTTTCTCCTCCTGCGCCTCCTCCTCTTCTCTCCTTATTATTAATATTATTATTATTATTATTATTATTATTATTATTATTATTATTATTATTATTATTATTATTATTATTCATAGTTTTCACCGTCTATAAGCCCTGGTGGAAAGTTCTGTTGTTCGTCCACTTCTTGACTTTGATCTTGCTTTGAAACTTGAGTTTTGCGGTTGGGGTACGCATCCTTTTACAGATCTAGCCTATGTGTACACAAACTATTGGTTCCTTTGCTCTCAGGCAGATGCACTCTGATTTTAAAGACACATCCCGAGTTAGTCGACATTGAAAAAATACTTGGTGAGGGGTCGAGGTTGCAGTTAATTTTTTTTTTCAAATTCACCCCAAAATCCGGCTTCAGGAACCCTGACTGATACCAAGGACCAAAAATTGTGAAGAGACATCAGCGCCGACGCCGCCTGACAGGACACATGATGATGTTGATGTTCGAACAGATGACCATGGGCCTACAGGTAAGTATACTAGCCATTGCGTGGTCACAGTTCCCTCGCAAAGCTAAACCAAGTTTTCTAGCCCTAAAGATATCTGCGAGCAGTTTCCCCCCCCCCCCCCCCCCCCCCCCCCGTTTTCCCCCCCCCCCCCCCCCCCCCCCCCCCCCCCCCGGGACAGCTGACTGAAGGTTTGACAAAATTTATGGCAGACTTTGTGCAATCACAGATACCCCATTCAATTTCTAGAAAGTTCATAACTAGGGCGCCTGTAACGGCTGCACCAGGCTGGTGTAACCTGCAGGCCTGTGTAAGTCACCATCATCATGTAGCAAGTCGTTTGCAGAAAGTCGCTTTCATAGCGGTCTGCCTGAAATAAACTCGGTCTCTCGCCAGCTCTCCCGCCCTATGAAAAATCATAGTCAAAGAGTCACTGATATCCTGTGCCCATCTTCGTGTTGGTCGGTCCCTGCACTTCCATTCTGATACCATGCTTTCTGCTATTATTATTATTTTTTTTTTAATGTCCATCGTGGCACTTGATATGACCAACATATTTCAGCTTCCTTCCATGATAAGTTTCTTGGGATAGTAATGTGGTAGTTTTCCTTTTGTTGTAGATAGTTTCCGTGTGTCGGTAGTCATTAAAACATGAACATTAGAAACAGCAAACAGTATTTGGTATGCATTAGCTCACCGTGTTCTGGAAACAGAAACAGGATGCCAGCGAGCCAGTACATTTATGTATAAACTGACGTCATTATTAAGACATCCAAACACAAGTCTGAGGGCCAAGAAACTGATTATAAACAGCATATGTCTACCAATACTGTGCTACCAGTGCCAGAATGGGACATTATCAATGGCTAACCTTCGTAAAATTAACACTTGTGAAATGAGATGGCTGAGAAGAGCTGCCAATTTAACCACTTGAGACAAAGTTAGAAATGATATTATTAGACACACCGTGACACCGCGCAATAGATTCAGTGAGAAACAGAAGATTAAAAGGTTTTGTCATATAGTGAGAATACAACCAGAACAACTCCCAGCGCAGTCGCTACACATGAATAGATCTGATGCGTCAGCAAGAGGTGGCCCTGGATATAATGGACTGATGAAACTAAAGAGCTTCTGCATCGACACGAAATGTCAATAGCGATTGCTGCCTATCCAGCAATGGATCACAAACTGTTTTAAGCATGATATTAACTGCAAACTTTGCACTTACGTCCTTTTCAGGACGTAATTTTTTTCTTATTTGAAGCCCTACTCTGGCTTTTGCCAGGGGCCGCAATATAGGCAGGCCATCAATATGGTCAATTGTCTGAACGCGGTTTCTGGGACCTCTCCACGGTGATCCTCATCCGCATGGTGGCACTTTGTGTCATCGGGTGTTTATCGCTTGTGTGATGTCCTAGTGGGGTAGAAAGTCAGTCAGTCAGTCTGCAAACTTTGTGATTCCCGCAGGGGGGAAAAGGGGGAGGGGAGATAAATCAACTGCCCCCATCCCCCACCCCTTTTTTTTTTTTTTTTTACAAACATGTGGTAAAACGAGACTAATCGGGTTTTGCTGAAATAGGAAGTGTTGGGCGCACATATCGCAGCCTAGTTGTCATCCTCCACTCAGCGTGCGATGCGACCGTGCAAGTGTGACGGTTCGTTGACGGCTTTTATGTTAACTTTGATATTTTAAATCGAGGGGAAATCACCCATACAAAAATTTTATTCACATTAATCATTCTTTACCTCGCTTGATTTACTATAAGACGGTTGCAGATTTTGTAGCGATGGTTTGAAGTTTGAACCTACCTGATAGGTTGTAGATTTTGCAAAGTGTGGTTCGAGGTTTTAAACCTATCTGATAGGTTGCAGATTTTGCAGCAGTGGTTAATGCTTTAGCTACTTTTTGAAAACTATTCTTTAGCTGTAATTGTTGTTTGCACAGCTGCTGCTACTATCAGACGATATCCTTACGTCCTTTTTAGGACGTAATTTTTTGTTATTTGAAGCCCCACTCTGGCTTTTGCCAGGGACCGCAATATAGGCAGGCCATACATATGGCCAAATGTCTGAACGCGGTTTCTGGGACCTCTCCACGGCGATCCTCCTCCGCATGGTGGCACTTTGTGTCATCGGGTGTTTATCGCTTGTGTGATGTCCTGGTGGGGTAGAAAGTCAGTCAGTCTGCTGATACAGTTGTTGTTACTGTTCTTTTGCTGTTATGTTTGTTTCTGCAGCTGATGATTCTGCTTTTGCTGTTAGTTCGGGAGATGCTACTACTTTATCTTCATGATTCTCGGGGACTAGCGAGTGGTCAGTCTCCCAGCGAATGGTTTGATCTTATTCTTTCGACGATACCAGAGTCACTCACCGTGAAAGAGCTTGTGATCTCACCACGTTGAATGTTGAAATATGAATCAAAATCTCAGCACTCAGGACACCGCCATAAGCGATCCGTCCCTATCTTCAGCAGCAAACGAGGAGTTAAAATTCCAACGATACCAGCAAATGTCTAATTGTATATCCGTCTCGCTTTTCCCCTAAGTGTCGAGCGTCGGCCAGATCTCACCACGTAATATCACCACTGACAACAGGTGGTGGGCTGTAGCCAACCTTTATTTCTCACTCACCTATTTAACCGGCTAATGATGTCCCTGCTGTTACTGCTTCTGTAGGTGCTTTATTGTAAGCATCCATGTAATCTTAGTGGGCGAGTGGGTGAAGTTGAACTCCACTAGAGCTGCACCCTGAGCGATTAACACCTGGTAACGCAAAATAGAAAAGGTCACTATTCGGAAGAGAATCCTCTAGAAAAACATCTCAGAAACCCGGTTCAACTGTAAGGTCAAAGTGGCTCCCGTGACAGGTACAAATTAACGGGAAGTCCAGACAACGTAGAGCAAAGACTTCTTCTTCTTCGATCCTTCTGTCAGAAAATTATATCAGGAGGCCGGTAGCCTTTATGAAAGCTATCGTGCAATCCATATCCTCTCGTGTACCATACAGTTTTGTCTTCATTGTGATTGGGACAAGCCAGATTGCGTCTCTGTTGTCAGCATACAGTTGACAGTGTTGGAGCACATGCTCAGCATTTTCGGGTGCCACATTTGTGGGTATCATGTTTTTATGAGCATAACGCAGATACCGACCTCCTCGAAGGTAGACAAAGACGTTGAAGATGGGTTGGTTTTGGGAAAGCACACAGGGCTGGAGAATTTGCTAGAGAAAGATACATTTTCTTGCGGGCCGTGACGAGAACAACGTTTTATAAAGGATCTGCTCATTGATGATCAGTGCAATGAAACATGGGAGGGGTGACCAGATAATCATAAGATTCTTCTGAAAGGAAAGAAGGTTTGTCCTTCAGCACAAACTGCCGTCGGGACACGAAGTGATTGGCGTTCACAAAATTGAGGCTTTGGCACATGAAGTGAGATGACCAGAAGCTTTTCTTATCGTCTATGCTTCCCAGAAAACTCTCTTTTACTTTTGACTGATCAGGCCTTTTCACTTCTGGTGATTATATCCACTGTTCTTCATATTTGAAGACTGCGCATTCTACATTTGGATTCCAGTCTTTGGTTCCATATCCTTTTGTACAGGCAGTTTGGTTTTCTTAAGGCAGGCAAATCGTTTTTATTAACCAACCCCACACAATTTGATTTTGATCTGATTTGATTCAAGAACCGACATCACAGCACTCAGGGCATTCCCATAAGCGCTCCGACCCCATCTTCAGCAGCCAGCGAAGAGTTCCGATACTAATGGTGCCAGTAGCATTCTGAATAAACGTCCGTCTCCGCTTTCCTCTAGCCTCGAGCATTTGCCCCACCCTACCCAATTCCACTTTACACCTTTGTACTGTTATTTTTAGACTTGTAGTCACTGATGTAACGAGAAATGTTTTAACCAGGTGTTGTGGCAACAAAAATATAATTCTCAAAGATTTGTGGTGTCAAAATCGTGCACTAGATCAAAATGGAAGACTGAATCAGAATAATAACATGATCTAAAAAATTGTCCAGTGAAGCAAAAGACAAGATTTATACAAAATTCTGATATTTATTACTATTTAAAACAAAACTAATGTATATATAAAACTAATTTTAACTTCTATATAACTGTTTTAAAAAATTTAGTTAAAAAAATTGGAAACATTTTAATTTACTAGTTTCACTTTATTAAAAAGCGTAATTCATCCAAGTCTCCAATATTCAGAAACTACATTGTATTGTTTAGTCCACCTTTAAATAAAATTGTGCTCTATAGTCAAAGACATATTTGTACAGTACAGTTTATCTTAACAATAAAATGTGCCCTATAGTCAAGAGTCCACATGTACTGTATAGTTTATCTTTACATCAAAACATGTCCGTGTGTCCTTTAGTTAGAGTCAACGTTATACTGTATAGTTTATCTTTACATCAAAATGTGTTTACATGTCAATAGTCTGAGCCAACTTAGTCCAGTGCAGTTTATCTTAACATCAAAATGTGTTTACATGTCAATAGTCTGAGCCAACTTTGTCCAGTACAGTTTATCTTAACATCAAAATGTGTTTACATGTCAATAGTCTGAGCCAACTTTGTCCAGTACAGTTTATCTTAACATCAAAATGTGTTTACATGTCAATAGTCTGAGCCAACTTTGTCCAGTACAGTTTTATCTTAACATCAAAATGTGTTTACATGTCAATAGTCTGAGCCAACTTTGTCCAGTACAGTTTATCTTAACATCAAAATGTGTTTACATGTCAATAGTCTGAGCCAACTTTGTCCAGTACAGTTTATCTTAACATCAAAATGTGTTTACATGTCAATAGTCTGAGCCAACTTTGTCCAGTATAGTTTATCTTAACATCAAAATGTGTCCTATAGTCAAAGACATCAATGTCCTGATATGTTTATTCTAAAATCATTATTCATCTTTTTGACAAACAGTCAGAGACAGTGCTATACTGTACAGTTTACTAAACAATTTATATCCATATGTCTTTTATTCAGAGACAACATTTCCCTGTCTGATTTATCCACTTGTTGTATTTCATCCACATATTGTATTTCATGCACATGTTGTATTTAATCCACATATTGTATTTCATGCACATGTTGTATTTAATCCACATGTTGTATTTCATCCATGCGTTGTATTTAATCCATGTGTTGTATTTCGTCCATGTGTTGTAGAGTCAGAGTTAATGTTGCGATGTATCATAATTTATTCTAAAATCATAATTTATCTGTATATCCTAGTCAGAGAAATGTACTATAACTGAAATTTGTCACATTGTTCAAGAGTCAGTGTTGTATTATAAAGTTTCTTCTAAATTTATTATCCGTCAGTGTGTCCTATAGTCCCATACATCACTGTTTTGTATAGTTCATTCTTGAATTACAACTCATTCATATGTTCTATTGTCACTGTTCTGTATAGTTTATACATAAATCATAACTCACTCATGTTTTCTATTGTCACTGCTCTGTATAGTTTATACTTAAATCAGAACTCACTCATGTGTTCTATTGTCACTGTTCTGTATAGTTTATACTTAAATCATAACTCACTCATGTGTTCTATTGTCGCTGTTGTGTATAGTTTATACTAAAATCATAACTCACTCATGTGTTCTATTGTCATTGCTGTATATAGTTTATACTTAAATCATAACTCACTCATGTGTTCTATTGTCATTGCTGTCTATAGATTATACTTAACTCATAACTCACTCATGTGTTCTATTGTCATTGTTGTATATAGCTTATACTTAACTCATAACTCACTCGTGTGTTCTATTGTCATTGTCGTGTATAGTTTATACTAAAATCATAACTCACTCATGTGTTTTATTGTCACTGTTGTGTATAGTTTATACTTAAATCATAACTCACTCATGTGTTCTATTGTCATTGCTGTCTATAGCTTATAC
The DNA here is from genome assembly GCA_905116865.2 of Candidula unifasciata. Taxonomy (NCBI): domain Eukaryota; kingdom Metazoa; phylum Mollusca; class Gastropoda; order Stylommatophora; family Geomitridae; genus Candidula; species Candidula unifasciata. Next base: position 140,468 of record CAJHNH020000643.1, read on the forward strand.
TTAACTCATAACTCACTCATGTGTTCTATTGTCATTGTTGTATATAGTTTATACTTAAATCATAACTCACTCATGTGTTCTATTGTCATTGTTGTATATAGCTTATACTTAACTCATAACTCACTCATGTGTTCTATTGTCATTGTTGTGTATAGTTTATACTTAAATCATAACTCACTCATGTGTTCTATTGTCACTGTTGTGTATAGTTTATACTTAAATCATAACTCACTCATGTGTTCTATTGTCATTGCTGTCTATAGCTTATACTTAACTCATAACTCACTCATGTGTTCTATTGTCATTGTTGTATATAGTTTATACTTAAATCATAACTCACTCATGTGTTCTATTGTCATTGTTGTATATAGCTTATACTTAACTCATAACTCACTCATGTGTTCTATTGTCATTGTTGTATATAGTTTATACTTAAATCATAACTCACTCATGTGTTCTATTGTCATTGTTGTATATAGTTTATACTTAAATCATAACTCACTCATGTGTTCTATTGTCATTGTTGTGTATAGTTTATACTTAAATCATAACTCACTCATGTGTTCTATTGTCACTGTTGTGTATAGTTTATACTCAAAACATAACTCATTCATGTGTTCTATTGTCACTGTTGTGTATAGTTTATACTCAAAACATAACTCACTCATGTGTTCTGTTGTCACTGTTCTGTATAGTTTATACTTAAATCATAACTCACTCGTTCATTATCTGTACATATATCCCATAGTTAGAGACAGCACTGTCCTGTTATAAGTCTCCTAAAATCATTATTGATTTACAGCCAGAGAGATTAGTACATTATAGTTTATCCAACACTGTTTAGTAGAATACAACACTCTCCTGGATAGTCTATCATGAAACCAAAACTCATATTTGTGTCCTTTAGTCACTGACATGTTGAAAAGTATAGTTTATCCTGCAACTGAAATGTGTCCGTGTATCCCATAGTCAGTGATGTATTCTGTACATCAGGCTATAAGTCAAATACTAGTGTTTTCTTATATCATAACCTAGTCATGTCTCCGATAGTCAGTGTTGTACTTCACATACTGACTGCTCTTCTTTCAGTCCCTTGAGTTTCTGCAGCAGATGCCCAAGAGAAAAATAATTACTAAGCAAACAATCTTGGGAATATCCCTATAAAAAAAAACAATTTAAAAAAAGGCTTAACACACAGCAGAAATAACCACCGTAGAAGTCAGGTTGCTTTAATCCATTCTCGTTGTGTGGGTTCCAAGCAACCAAATTGGGGGGGGGGAAAAGAATAGGTCCACTGGCCCCCACACCCTTTCCCTACACGTCCCCAGCTTCTGTTTCTTAGTTTATTTCACTGTAGTTTATCTCCCCGACTCTGTTTCTTGGGTTACTTCACTGTAGTGTATTAAGATTCTATTTCTTGGTTTACTTCACTGTAGTTTATTTCCCTAGCTTCTGTTTCTTGGTTTACTTCACTGTAGTTTATTTCCCCAGATTCTGTTTCCTGGTTTACTTCACTGTAGTTCATCTCCCCAGATTCTGTTTCCTGGTTTACTTCACTGTAGTTCATCTCCCCAGATTCTGTTTCCTGGTTTACTTCACTGTAGTTCATCTCCCCAGAATCTGTTTCTTGGTTTACTCCACTGTATCTAATCTCGCCAACGTCTGTGTGTACATCATTGTGCCCTGCTTCATCATGTTCTATTTCTGGGGTTAAGTCACCAAAGTCTGCCTCCTGAAGAAAGTCTGCTGATTCAGTCTCTTGGCTCATTTCACTACAAGCAGTCACTGGGTGTGGTTTGGTCACTTCTGTTTCCGAATCTGTCTCACAAGATCCTGTTTCTGAAGCCACATTACCTGATTCTTTTATGTGGCCTGTGCTAATACGTTTTGTTATGGGAATAGAAGAATTAATTCCTCTTTCTGGAGCGATCCCATCCGACCATTTACTTGAGGGCCTATTCTTAACTGCAGATGTTGGCTTCAGTGGTTGCTGAAGACAGAAAAAAAGAGATGGTTAATTTAATTTGATTAACATAACATTACGTCTGATTAATATAACATTACCTCTGATAAACATAAAATTACCTCTGAAGCAACGCTCAGCCCACCCACTGCTAAAAAAAAATCGGGAGTGGGCATAGAGCCTAAGCCTTGTTTAACTGCGTAAATGTAATTATATGCTGAATGGTAAATAAATATAACAATTCACTTCAAGTAAAATTAAATGTAGAAACAAAAAGCTTAAAATCAGAACTTTGTAGAGATGGTTCGAAAGAGGTTGAAGCTTCAGATTAACTCCCTTAATGCACATACTTTGAATCTTGTCTCCAGGCCATGCCAGCGTGGTGGGGAATGAACAGGCAGACAGATTGCCTGGACCTGCATCAATGGGTGGTGTGATAATGACAAGGCATGTAGGTGGTCAAGGTCCTTTGGGAACAAATAACAAAGTCAGAAGAGGAACAAGTAATAAAGTCAGAAGATAAACTAGAGGATGCTCCATCCTCATCTTCAGCAGCCAGCGCAGAGTTCCAATACTTATGGTACCAGTCACAATCTGGTTTTATGTCTGTCTTGCTTTTCCTCTGTGTGTAGTGAGCCAGCCACTCTGGTTACAACCAGGTGCCTCATTCTCTCCAGGCCATAATAATCTTCTTTGTCTACTGACTCCGTTGTTTGTTCCCAACGGGCCTTGACAACATTTGCCTTGTCATGTATCAGTTCCCCACCCAGGAATGCAGATCCAGCCAATCTGTCTGCCTTGTCATGTACAATTCACCACCCAGTGGTGCGGATCCAGCCATTCTGTCTGCTTGTTCATTACCCACCAGGCCGGCATTGCCTGGAGAAAAGATCCAAAGTATGCTCACCACCCGTGACCAGTCCAGTGAAGCTTGCCACTCTGCATTAGCTTCATGAGAAGATTCAAGTGCCCACTAGGATATTACTGAGAAGGCAGAAGAAGATGTTTTTGTATGGAAGAAAAGTTCCCCATTCAATAATACTTCAGGAATCTGAAATTCAGGTGTATTTTCAGTTTCCTTTTTTTTCCTGTCTCTTATTGCTACTTTGATAGGGTATATCATCAGGTATGACTTTTACTAAAAATCTGTCTACAGAAATTTGCTTCTTCCTTCTTTTCGGGATGTTTTAGAAATGTGACATGGTGTCATCATTCCAGGCAATTCTATTACAACTTGTTTGGGCTTTGTAGGGGTGACACCCCTCTACAAATTCATTGACATCTACTCATAGCTTTTTCTCCAGAGAGGTAAACGAAGATCATGCATGGTGTCATAACTAATTTTAACTCATTTAAGTTCCAAACAAAGAATGTGAATTTAGCAAAAGTTCTCATGTCTAAACAGAACATGTACCAATTTGAATGTATACCAAAATGAGTGTAAACCCAGGTGCCACGCGCGTGCGTGCGTGCGTGCGTGCGTGCGTGTGTGTGTGTGTGTGTGTATGTGTGTGTAGATATAAAATGATGATGATCAATGATGCTGCTGACTACTGATGATGATGATGCTGGTGTAAATAGCTGATGGCAACGTGGTCAAACCATTGTCCTCTCACTCTGGAGGTCGTGAGTTCATTTCACAGCTGTTCATTTCAAGAGTACAATGTTTACAGAGATCCCTGGGGATCCTCACAGGAGCTATGAAGTTCGTGCTCTGTGCAGTGTTCTCAGCAGGCAGCTAGCTGTTTGTTGGAGAGAGATTGAGCCATTTGGGATAAAACCTGATGCAATGAAGTCGATCCTCTCAACTTTGACCTTTAGCTGATAAAGATAATTAATTTGTTGATGATGATGTTGATGAAGATGACTGAAGATAGTGATGATGATTGTGATGCTTAATAATGAGGACTGATGATGATGACTGACGATGATGCTAATGCTAACAGATGATTATGACTGATGATTGACTGCTGGTAGTGGTGATGATGATTATTATGTTGATGCTAACAGATGCAAATCATGATGATTACACAAGTAATCACAGTTCTTCCAGCTTCATAGCAAATGGGTCACCCCATAGTTGCTTCAGTCCCGTGCCAATGAAAACCACACAGAATATCCAAAACTGTCCCCTGTGAAATAAAATGAAACTGACTGCAGTCTTAACAAATCCAACAGTATACACATGCATTAATGCATAAGGCAGCAGCAGTCAGAAGTGCCAGCACAAACAGTTCAACACCAGAAATGAAGTTCATCGTTGATGGAAACAGCAGTTACAACAGATCAGTAGTTGCACATGCAATGGATCACATAAGGCTCTACAACTTCTTTGGTAACAAGCAGCCCATTAATTTCTAAATCTGCAGTTCATGACACAAACCCCATTGGGCACAGCTGAGAGTAATTTCAAATCAAATCTGCAGCTCACAGTGTTGTGCCATGCACTCAGTTCAGTAACTGGATGATAGAATTATATCCTTTCAGTTTACACATGGAGGAAAATGCAACAGCTTACTATTGCCAGAAACAAAACTTGCCACGACTCAACCCAGTAAACCCGCCTGTCCACCATATTGACTGGATGACTGTGTTGGCAGTGATGATAACAACAATGATCCTGATTACAACTGATGATAATGACTGAAGATAACTATTTTGGCAGTGGTGATCATGATGATGATAATGATGACGCTGTAGACAGTGGATGTTCTAATGCTGATGATGTAGCTTTAGTGCTACATAAATCTACCAGGACTGACCAGCGTGTGGCTTCGAGCTCTTGAGTCATAGCTACGTTTCCTGTACAGAACATTAAAATAACATTGTGAGAATGTTTTTGACATTTCAACATGAAGCCATTTTACTATTACTTCTTCTTCCTCTTAGCATGTCTGATTCTGTTGTTGTAATTTTGTTATGCACATTTACAGCATAACTATGATATCTGCACATTTCGGATGACACTTCTTCTTCGTCTTCTTCTTCTTCTTCTTCTTCTTTGGGTTCACAGGCTGCAAACTCTAGTGGAAAGTTCTGTTTGTTCGTCCATTTCTGGACTTAAGCCATGTTCCAAAACCTAAGTTCTGCATGCACATCTACTTTATAGATCTGGATTACTTGTATGCAGACAGTTGGTTCCTTGCACCTCTGAAGGAAACACACTTAATTAATTGACTTATATGACATGACTGTTGGGGGGGGGGGGGGGTGTCCATTGGGTCTATTTATTTTCCCTCCAAAGTGGGACCCTGGAACCCACATGAGGCAAATATAATACTACATACTACATACTTTTTGTTCATATTCAAAAGACTCACATTTTAGATGCCAATCCAACAGAGCAAATCCTAGATACCCCATTCAGCCTCTAAGGAAGTTATAATAAAGGCCCCTAAAAAGGTTACACTGAGAACTACCCTGGTAGCCTTAAAAAGAATTCTTGAAGACGTTTCAACAAAGAATAAAGGGAATGGTTTCAGCCACATTAAATTCCATAACGGCAGACATAGCGACCTAATAAAAAAATCATTTATTCACTCATTCTTTCATTCAATGTCCTTCTGTGCCATTTTATGTCACTTGAGCCTCGCAGCCTATTTCCTAATTCCATTTTATCCTGTGCAATGACTTCGAAATTATCGATATAATCCAGTAAAGCACCTTTGGCTTCTCTTATTAATGTTTACCTAAGGATTTCTTGTGGATTTTCTTATTTCCTCAAACCCCCCATTTCCCATTTATGCGCCTTTTTAGTGATTTTCTGTTGGGCTCTTTTTAGAATGTTCATAATCTAATAGTGGTTGCCCAGACAATTCTCTTATTTCCTCACTTCTCTTGAATTCATGCAATTTAATGTTCACTTCTTTCCTTAAGCATAAAAATCATACTGTAGTAAAAGGTGAAGAAAAATGAGCAATAATTAGACAATGATACAAAAGGGAGCATAACATGAAGAGACAGATGAACAGCAGTTTTAGAGAGTGTATAATCCAGACGAAAGACAGCGAGCGTAGGAGATCCATTGCTGCCAACCTTGACTCTAGTGACTGTGCCTGACTGAACAGGGTTAACCAAGGGGCACTCACTGGGTATGTCCTCACACTGGTCGCCTTTATTTCCCAGAACCTATGACCCTCTATAGGCTGTGGCAACATGGAAGCCAGCCTCAGTTTCTTTTTCTTTTTCTTTGCATTCGCTGGCTGTAAACTGCGACAGAGAGTTCTGGTTGTTCATCCACATCTGGACTTCAACCCTATTAAGTACAGTCAGTGTACCACACCGTAAGGTGTGCACCCAGGGTTGACACAGAGGTCAGGGCCGTCACTGGTCAAGTCCGTTCTGTGATCGCACGGCGAAACCAGCGCTCAGGATAAAGCAAGAAAGCCTGAACTGTGTTTTAGTAACACGATGACTGCTTCTGGGACTGAGCTGGTGAACGGGGTTAAGAGACACGAGGTAGAAGGAAGAAGGGACATTCGGTGTGCGTCGGTCAGGAAGAGAGGACGTTTAGTGACTGGATAGTTTATGTTATAGTATTAAAGTTAGGATATATTTCTGTTAGTGACTGGATAGTTTATGTACAGTTTTGTGTTAGGATAGGATAGTTCTTGTGTAGAGTATTTATGTATATGTGCTGTGAGAGAGTGGCTAACCTGGACACTCTGACCCTGCACTAAGACAGAGACTGTGACAGTTTGATTGGGTCAGCGTGGCGATAGAAGAGAGCGTATCCTGCCGGATTGTGGTTTGTACACCAGAGTATTGCCTGTCGCACGTACTGGGGACGGGGCGATTGTAAAGCCCGTCCAGCCAGAGGGTCCAGGCAATAGGTGGCCACACGGCGGGAAGTCAACTGTCTATGTATTACCTGTACTTCCAATAAAGATTGTCGTGTGTGCTCTGTGTGCGTTCGGGTTCAGTGTGTGTTGTAGGTTAGTCTGTCTGTCATAGGCCTAGTTAGCGAGCCACGGACCGGCAAGGTCATACCAGAGGTTTGTGACAGATTATGGGGGCGTTCGTCCTTGGGAATTGAATCGATAGTAGTAGCTAGATAGGAATAGTTGTCCGCGTTAATTGTGAACCCAATGTGCTTGTATTTATTTGTCTAAATAGGAGACATAGATTATTTTGTATGTTTAGCTGACTGATTTATTTTTCTTTAAGTTTTGTCGTTCACTATTGTAGGGCTAACGTGATTGAGTTAATCCCTTAATTTTGATGTTGCTATCGAGTGAGTTTGTGATGGCGTTGCTGAGTTTATTCTCTTAAATATTGCATCGTTGTTCGGGCCTACTCTTAATTTTTGATAGCGACATCGGGGTTGGCTTGGGTCACTCGTAGCGCTATAAAGTGATAGTTTGTTTTTCGTTTTCGTATTTGTTCCGACGGAATGTAATTAATAATGACTAAATGTGATAGGGCTGCGTTTGCGTCGTGACAAGTTAGTGACGTAGAGGAGAAATAGTTTGACGGACAGTAAAAAGTGTGAGGAAGGTCAAGATGTGTGTGCTGTTGTGTGGTTTCTGCCGACACCGATCAACCGAGGCCTGTCGTTCTCGGTCATCATCATCCTCATCATTCTTTCTGTGGGAGGCCAAGAATCAAGGACTGGAGAGAAGATAAGTTTGTTTTGCTTTTGGTGTATTGTTGTGGTCTGTTCTCCAGCCCTCGAGGGTTCTACGCAATTGTATTTGAGCCCCTGTCACCGTTCATTGTCCTTCTCATTTCTCGTCTGTCCTATTCATCACTTACGTTATTTTTGGTGGGTGGTTGGCAGGGCTAGTCTTGTGTTGTCCCTAGTTGTCTAGTGTTGCTAGGATTAACATAAGATTACGTGTCAGCTATATTGCGATTCTAGTCTCGTCTGCAACTCCTTTTGCAGCCGGGTCTATTGTCAAGATATATGCTTGTAGCGTCTTGTTTGTAAATAGTTATTGTCCAATCGTTGTGCTTTCCTGTCAATAAGTGTTTATCTAATAGTACGTTATCGTTCGTGCGTGTACCGTCTGATTTAGAGATTAATAATTTCTTCGAGGTGTTTTCGTGTGTGAAATTGTTTTCCACGTAGTGATACTAGTGCTGTTCATTTCTGTGTTAATTTTTTTTTTTTGTGCACACACATCATCATCCCTCATTCGGAAATTGTAACGAATAAGTTTCGGTGACCCATCCCTTTTCTGCATCGAACAGTCCAAATTGTTCCATAAATTATTATTATTATTATATTGAATTTATTACGTTGCTAAATTATTTGCATTGTTTTCACTGATTTCCGGGCTTGCCACTTGTAATTTTTAGTATTTTTGTTCGTGGCAGCTACGGTTAGTCAGGTGATTCGTTGAGTGGTTGTTGATTATTATTTTGAACAAAAGATCATTGTTATTGTAATTAAGATGTCGAGTCTATCTGAGTTCCTCGAGATGGCAAAACAGCATGGTCTGACTGGCGAGAAGGCGCTAGAATGGGCAGATAGGAAATATGCCGATCTTCAAGAGAGAAAAGACAGAGCTGACGAAAGAGAACTCAAGAAATTGGAACTAGAAGCCGCTAGTAAATTAAAAGAGATTGAGGCTATTAACATAGAAAAACAGTTAGAAGCCACTGGTAAATTAAAGCAGATCGAGCTGGAAGCCCAAGCGGCATTAAAAGACAAAGAGGTAGCTCTCAAACAACAGGAGTTATCTGCGATGGCTGAGAGAGACAGGGTACAGTTGTTGATAAAGGACAAAGAGCTAGAACACACCGCTACCTTGAGACTCAAAGAGATGTTATGCAATTCAGACCTAGAGAAAGAAAGGCTGGTGATGGAACTAAAAGCCAAAGAGATAGAAGCAACTAGAGATGCTGAGGTGCAAATGCGTAAGGCTGAGATAAAGGCTGCTGAACCTTCGTTCAAAAAGTACCAGGGCCTAATAAAATTTTTTACACAGGGTGATTCCATATCTGCATGGACACAAAATTTTGAATGTATGGTCAATCACTATGAGGTCCCTTTTAAAGAGTGGTCACTCATTTACCGAAAACACCTAGGGGGTGAACCTTTGAAATTACTAGAGACAATCCCTACTGAAAAACTTGAGGATTATTACTTTGTCAGGGATAGAATTCTCCAACATTTCTCCCTAGATGAGGAATCTTACAGAAATACCTTCAAAAATTTGATTCCGAAAGCTGAACAGACATTTCTGGATTACATGTCTGAGGTGGTATCCACTTTTGACAAGTGGGTAACATCGGCGAAAGTGAACAAATCATACGATTTGTTAAAAGATCTATTGATAAGAGACAAGGTGTTGTCAAGTGTCCCGAGCAGCATGAAGACGTTTTTGATTGAGCAAAACCTGAAACAGTAAAGCAGATGGAAGATGCAGGTGCTGCATACTGGAATGCTCACAGAAACATTTTTAGTTTCAACAGGGGTGCAGACATCGGCTACGGAGCTGCAGTACAACCTGTATACAGGAAAAAGCAATATACTCAGAAGAAAGGAGAATACTCAAAAGAGTATAAGAGCTACAGACCTGTAAGAGATAAAGGTCCAATAGTTACATGCCTATACTGTAAAAGAGATCATGGTCAACGACAGTGGTGCGAAATGAACCCAAAGTATGAAGAGCATTTTCGTAAGAGGGAGAAAGAAATGCATGAGAAAAGCTCAGTAAACTACCCACTCCAGTGTCGCCTGTGCGACTCGATTGATCATTTACAAAAAGACTGTAAGATGAGAAGAAGACAGCATCAGAGTGCAGCTGCAGAAATATCTGACAGTGGCAGTGACTCTGGAAGTAGGTTCTCTGATGGGAGTATGGCAGATGTACCTACAGCAAATTCAGCTGAGCTTGTGAACTTCTCTGACACAGGATGCCAGACCTACAGAGGGTTTAATGAAGAGGGTAATCTGACCTGTGGTCACAGTGAGATAGGGGATGCAAATGCGGTAACGAGTTTCGATGGCCAGCTGAAGTTCACGAAAGGGGTAGTTAATGGAAAAGTAGTGACAATTTTACGGGATTCTGGGTCGACAGTTTTTGGTATAAGAGAAAGTCTAGTGAATGCGTGTGATTTGACGGGTGAATATATTGTATGTCGAACCTTTTCAGGGAAGAAAGAAAAGTATGATTTGGCATGGGCCAATCTAAAATCAGCTCACTGCACAGGTAGAACAAAATTTGCAGTGCTGGCAGACCCTGTTGCTGATATTATCCTTGGCAACTGTAAAAATGTAAAGGATGTCTCTGAAAGTGAGATAATCGAGTGGCAGAGGGACAACATAACTTGCAATGTTGTAACTGGACAGCAGTCCGTGAGAGAGAGTGATGTGAATGAAAGTGTATGTATGAAAAATATTTTTACTGTCAACACATCAACTCAAACAAACCTTTCAGAGAATTTCTACACAAATAAAACAATTGAAATCTCTCCCGATAATGTTTATTCGGAAGAACTGTTACCAATCCCTTCTAAACCAACTGACAAATTAGTGGTTGAGGAGTTCCATAATAGAACTGTCATTCCTGACTCTAATGTAGTTGATACGACAGATATTCTCTTGTCTGTCCTACAAGACTTACCTGCAACCAAACAAACCCTTACACCTAATATTACCCAACAAATTTCAGAAACATCTACACAGAAAGCTGAAATTGATAATGTTCTCTCTGATGTGCCAGGCAGATGTACACACATTTACCAGCATCTACAATTAATAATCAACAAACCGGTCAAAATAAAACATACTTTATTATTTCTGATACTGCAATGTATACTGTTGACATGTGCATGTTTATTAATGATGCCTTATAGATTATCTGATGTTCAAGGAATACAACATTTTGGATTTACAGATCTTCCCAAAATTTTCTTGAATCTTAAAAACTCCACCAACAATAAGGAGATCCGAAGCTTACTCGACCTCATCAATCATTACAACCAATTTACCTTGAACATTATCCAGGAAAATGTATTTTTCACTAAACCATTAAAAAGGGAGCATTCCAATACAATTGAGTTGAACCGAGAACTAGATCATACTTTCACCAAAATCAAGACTCTTTTCTCCAGTTCCCCTATTTTAAATCTGTCTAATATCATATTACCATTTGTTCTCAGATATCATACCAGTGGTACGGTAGTTGCGGTATGTCTGATGCAGTGGGATGGCGAGATGTTACACCCAAACTGCTGTGTGAGCAGTAGGTTGACTCCAGCCCAGGTACACTATGTACAGTGTCTTGCGGTGATTGTTTGTGTGACAAGACTCAAACGTTACCTTCTGGGCAGACCTTTTGTCCTTCAAACAGACAACCAGCCATTGCTCGTCATTAAGTCTGGTGCCCCAAAGAACAATCGAATCGCCAGATGGGCACTGCTACTGCAAGATTTCCAATTCACCATCACACACATCAAGGGCAACAGCAACAACCTGGCTGACTTATTAAGCCGGCTGTAAAACTATTGATTGCCTAGTGGTATCCTGAAACTGACAGTCTGGTACCTTCAGAAATTTAAAGACTGTGTGAAACATTGTCTTCATATATTCATGCCTTCTTGAATGACTAGAAACTGTCTCATAACGGAATTCTACACCAAGTTTCATAGATCCAGTTGTCAAGTAGCAGTGTATACAAGTACTGTTCTAGCCTAAAACCAGTGAACTGAACAATCGTAAAAGATTACCCAACAGGAAGATAGAGGTGATGATCATTCTAAGGACTTCAGCAGAATGGAAAATGTGATGTATGAAAGAAGAGTGTAAGTGGAATAAAAGGGAATGAATGTATAGAATAGAAGTCTATGTTGTGATTGTCATATTATAAGTTAATCTTATTATGTTCATCTTTAATATAATATATGTTGGATGGATTATATATGTTTTATATGTTCTGTATGTGCTATATGTTTTATATGTTTGTTTCATGTATATTATTTGGTTTTGAATTGATAAGTTTATTCATTCAATTTCATTCGCACAATTTTTATTTGTGGATTTTTCTTATTTATTTTGATTTTTAGTATTTATGAAGAGTAATTTATTTGTGGATTTTTTTATTTATTTTGATTTGTAAACCACTATGATGAGTATTTATGAAGAATTTATTTGTGGAGTAATTTTTCTTATTTATTTTGATTTGTAATTATTGTGTTGGTATTTATGATGAGTAATTTATCGGTATTTATTTTTCTTATTTATTTTGATTTGTAACTATTGAGATGGTATTTATAAAAGGGAAATAATTTTGAGTTTGAAAATTATTTCATGTATATTTTGCTTATTTATTTCGATTTGTAAATTTTATTGTTTTTTGTTGGAATGAATATAGTGTAATGAATTTTTGTTTGTGAAATTATTATATGTATGTATTTTGCTTATTTATTTTCAGTGTAAAATTATTTGTGTGACAATCCATTTGGATTTTACAAATATATTTTCTTTTCTTTTCTTTGCTAAAGATTTTTTGTTAGATTACATAAGTAATGTTAATTGTTTGATTTGCAATTATTTTTGTTTTAGTATTCTCGAATTGCAATAATAATATTCTTCAGTTTTTGAAACTTAATCTGAAATCCATTACTTTTATTAAAAGTTTCAATGAGTTTAATATTAACTGAGTGTCGTATGGGCACTAAATGTAATTGTTAAAGTATATGTTAGACAATAGTGCATTATGAGTAGATAGTTTTGTAAACTAGTAAACTTTAAAATAACTGACAATTTAGTTTGGCAGTAAAATGAACTTATTTTTATTTTTTTTTTCCTCTTTAAATTGTTTATTTTGCTTTCTAAAATTGATGATGGACAGTTTAAATGAAATTTAGATTGTACTTTTACAAGGGCACTCACATGGAGAGTTAATGATGTTGTAACTAATAATGCATATATGGAGATTGCATTTGAGGAGTAGCACTATCCTTGGAGGATGGGAGTGTGTCCAACTGGCCACAGATTTGTTTACTGCCTATTTTGCACTGTGGGTCATATGGGGTGATTTGTGTCTTGGCAGGTACTGCGGATTCGCGGACACATTATACGACTGTAGGTCGGGGAGTCAGGTCATGACTCCTTTTCACAACCATGGATAAGTCTTTGTGGAGACAGTCCATGACGCCCACTGTTATAAATCACGGTGTCGTTGGTTAAACGGCTTGGGAGTGTATACAGTGGCGTCTTACTTGCACAGTAAGTGAAGTAAGGTGTAATTGGGTCCCGGACGATTTGAGTGTCCACCCAAATTATTATTTATATCATTACCCATATGATTTGAAGGTGTAATGAGTAGTGACGTATTTGTGTCAAGGGCTGATACCATTTCTACCCATTAGGGAGGAGCTTACCCATTGAATGTATATACCCATTAAATATGTGCCAGATAGTTTGTCCTTAGGTGATTGACCCAAAAGTACATGACATATTTTTTTTTTAGGTAACTAAATATTGACGATAAAATTTAAAAACATGACTGTACATGATGGCAGGCCATGCTTTGCTGATACTTGACTTTGTCAGGAAGTATCAGTTCAGAGGAAGGGTGAATGTCACAACCCTATTAAGTACAGTCAGTGTACCACACCGTAAGGTGTGCACCCAGGGTTGACACAGAGGTCAGGGCCGTCACTGGTCAAGTCCGTTCTGTGATCGCACGGCGAAACCAGCGCTCAGGATAAAGCAAGAAAGCCTGAACTGTGTTTTAGTAACACGATGACTGCTTCTGGGACTGAGCTGGTGAACGGGGTTAAGAGACACGAGGTAGAAGGAAGAAGGGACATTCGGTGTGCGTCGGTCAGGAAGAGAGGACGTTTAGTGACTGGATAGTTTATGTTATAGTATTAAAGTTAGGATATATTTCTGTTAGTGACTGGATAGTTTATGTTATAGTATTAAAGTTAGGATAGGATAGTTCTTGTGTAGAGTATTTATGTATATGTGCTGTGAGAGAGTGGCTAACCTGGACACTCTGACCCTGCACTAGGACAGAGACTGTGACAGTTTGATTGGGTCAGCGTGGCGATAGAAGAGAGCGTATCCTGCCGGATTGTGGTTTGTACACCAGAGTATTGCCTGTCGCACGTACTGGGGACGGGGCGATTGTAAAGCCCGTCCAGCCAGAGGGTCCAGGCAATAGGTGGCCACACGGCGGGAAGTCAACTGTCTATGTATTACCTGTACTTCCAATAAAGATTGTCGTGTGTGCTCTGTGTGCGTTCGGGTTCAGTGTGTGTTGTAGGTTAGTCTGTCTGTCATAGGCCTAGTTAGCGAGCCACGGACCGGCAAGGTCATACCAGAGGTTTGTGACAGGCACTGGTAATGATGTCTTGCCCATAGCCTTCTGTCTCAAATACTGTCAATCATTTCTGTTGCAGTTGTTCAGCCATGCCATGATGCTAAACTATTAATCATTGTTTCTCTTAGTCTCTTCTGCATCTCTTCCCCTCAAAATTTCATGTTCTTATGACAGACTCCAGTTTTCTCCTCACAATGTGTCGCCAAACAAATGTAGACTGTCTTCAGAATCTAAGGTAACTTTGAAGAAAACACGACTTTTGAGTCACCTTTTATGATCTGGTTGTGAGGAGGGCTTACAATCTGTTCTCAAGAATCATGAAGTTTTTAATCACATTTCTACCCTCTAAGCCACAGAGCTTCACATAGCCAAAACATTAGGGGTGAGTTAATAAAATGTTGCGAGAGAACTTAAAAAGCTCAAATGTACCAAGAGGTGAAGAAAAGAGGCTGCTGTTGGATAGGACTCACGCTGTTAAAACCTTAGAACAATATTACTAACATGTTTTTGCACTGAAATCCACAGAGGCATGAAAATAAAGGAAGACCAAAAAATACATGGAGAAGGGAGCTAGAGGGCAAAGTTAAAAAAGATGGGGAGAGCTGTATGTGATAAAGAACAATATAATGACTTGGCAGGAGTTGCTTGAGGTCCTATGCTCCAATAGGGGTTAGAAATGCAGAAGAAGAAGAAGAATGAAGTTCACCAATGCATGTTTGTTCAGCGACTCAATGAGCATGCTACAGAAGATTAAGGTGGGGTACATATGAAGGCAGCATGATATAGACGGAGGCATTTCACAAAATCACCTTCATTTTTGTCCCAGGACATGCTAATGTGAAAGGCAATGTGAGAGCAGATGCTCTGGCTGACAGTGCGACAATGAGGAATTGGCCCTTTATGGACAGGAGAGACATCATCAATGCCAAACAACAGACCAAACACTGTGAGGTTTTAAGTTTTGTGGAAAATGATTTTTGTCTGAACAGACTGTATTCCTTGGGTGTACCAGCTGAAACCGCGAGACAAGAAAACCATGCAGGAGCCAACCATTGTTTCATCAACCAGAACAAAATAGGAGCTGTTACCCTAGAAACACTTGGAAACATATTAAGAAGGAGTTCGGAGCACTTATGGTCATGTCCAATGTGCCATGAGGATGAGCTCAATAATGGAACAATGGACAATGAACAAACTAGAATTTCATTACTCAGTGACAAGAAGTTCTCGACTGACACAGCAGCCGATAATTACATACCTCTGAAGATTTCTTTATGTCTCGACAGGTACTGAGTTTGGAGAGCTGGAGTTGAAACCGCATACCTTGATCACTGCTGTTCCATCTATAGTTATTAAACACATGTCTTCCATCATTCAGTATAAGTCCTTTCTGTTGGAAAATATAAAAAGATCGATGTGAATTTAAGACAAAATGTTATCACTCAAAAAGGCAATGTGAGGATAAAACAAAATGATACTATTACCAAATGGATAGTGTTTCAAATACAATGATACTATTAACTATCAAACAGGCTGTGAGAAAATAAAACCTGATACAGTTATCTTCTTTATCCACCATTATAAAGGCAGTTGGCATGCTGTGTGTTCTTGTTTACAGTTAGGCTGTGATATCTGCCCCTTTCGGGACAACACGTCCTATTTCTGCGAATCCTTTGTTAGTCACTTTAAATTCATACTCTGAGAAGGCAGTGGATCTATTTTCCCCTTTCCCTAATCCGACTGGAATGTCAGAAACCACACAGGAAGTACTACTATAAAATAGCTAGTGGTAATTCAACAAAAACTAATTATATCAGTTCTGAGCACCTGCTAAATTTAGCTACAGGAAAATGTACTGTATTTTTCCTCTATATAACAATATTTATTTCTTTGGTGTAAAATTGGAGTTGTATTATATATGCAATGTGATGAAAATATTTTTTTCCTAATTCTGACCTATATAAATAGGGGCCGTCTTACAATGGAGCATCCTATACACTGAAAAATACAGTAATCACTGAGCAAATCTGACTCATAAATAGCTTTCCAGCCTAGGGGTAACAGGTTCAGATGAAGGAAGATTATTTTGTAATCACTTCCAGGATGTTAACCTTTCTGCCCCAAAAAGCTGCAGAACGGATACTTCTGGTTGAGTCTAATTCCCTTTAAAAGTCACTTTTCTGACTCACCTATTGTGATGTTTATGAGACACATAGTTAATGTTACTGGCTGGTGTTTTTCCACCTCCACAAATGATTAGAAGGCCAGAATATGAAAACACTTTAAAAACCAATGCATTTAATGGGGGTTTTCCATTCTGTTTAATAGCTTTTTAAAAGACAAGTTTACATCAGAGTTTCCCGTAATCCTCAGTGATACAGTTCACAGGATCACCTCATGAGTCACTGGAGACATGTTTTTTCAAGTCCAAGGGATGTATTTCACATATGGTTTTCACTCTGTTTTACTAAAAATGTCTTTATAGATAAATACATTTTTTTACAAATTTACTAGTGACCTGTAGAAAATCATTTGCTTTTTAATGGATTATTTTCTGACATTCTAATGGGGTCATGACCTATCTACTTTAGGGTTCTGGGGACGAAGGGGTTAAATGGCATTAACCTGGGTTTTCAGACTGAACCAGCCTACTATCAGTAACACTGTCCGAATTTACAAACACACATAGTGATACCGCAGTATGTGTCTGTATTCCGTTCTAGATGCTTGGACTTATACCAAACAGGGCGTACACTAAAGTAATTTCCGGTGGATCTGAAGGTCGTTGGTCCGCATCCTAAAGGAGCCAGACTTTTTTTCAAAAATTACCTTGACTCCCAGGTCGATCCAGGCTTGAGTGGGTACCAGATGCAGTCCTGGGAAGTAAAGGTGGCAGGCAAAATGCTGACCACATCCCCCACCAAGTGCCGATTGGTCTATAAAATATAGGCCTAAGCCCTATATTCCCAATACGTCTAAAGGCGTGGAAAAGGGACCTTTCTTTACTTTTAATACGGGAATACATAAATAAAAAAAACAAGAAGATGAAATAAATGAAATTTTACCTCGTTTACTTGTTGAGGGCAGTCGCCGTAGCGGAGCGGCTAGACGTTCGCGTGCAGATGGGAAGGTCGTGGGTTCCCTACCTGGTGGAGCCGGAATGTTTTTTTCAAAAATAACCTTGACTCCCAGGTCGACGCAGCCTTGAATGGGTACCGGCTGTAGTCCCGGGAAGTAGAGGCGGTCGGCATGATGCTGACCACATCACCGATCTTGTGCCGATTGGTCTATAAAAATATAGGTCTAGCCCTATATGCCCTATACGCCTAAAGGCGTGGAAAAGGGTCCTTTAATTTTTTTTTTTTTTTTTTTTAACTCGTTGAGAAAAGATAAATTCCTACTAAGATGATGCTGAGAAGGGAGAAGGAGATATTGTTTGGAAGGAGATTCCCTTTCCAACAGAACAATCTGAAATTCTGGTGTTTTTAGAACAGAACTAATCCTGCAGTGTATACTGTGAAAGAGTATGGACTCTATCACTATGTGTGGGTCGCCACATCTCCTATGCTTCACAAACAGTGACATTCAGAAGGAGGAATCGAACCTGCCTGTATCAAGTACATGCCACGCACACAAATCCTGATATTAAAAGTCACCTAGAACACAAATTATACAAAGCACACTTGCTGCATAATTTTCACGAGGGATTATCTTGGTCTACAGCGTCCATGGCCTAGGCGTTGTGAGTCAGACTCATGATTCCACTGCTGGCTGCATGGATTTTTATTATGGTATGGGGCGTCGCAGGTCGACCCAGCCTAAAATGGGTACCAGGATGTATGTCCTGTGGAAGTAAAGACGGCCGGGGTGATGCTGACCACATTACCCACCTAGTGCCGAATGGCTGGAAAAATATGGGTGCTCTTCCCATATGGCTGATGCGCCTTCAGGTGTGAAAAGGGATCTTTACTTTACTAATTATCTTAGTCTCGGAGGGGGCAATTGTGTCTGGCAGAGATATGAAACTAACAAAAGTGTCAAGTTGTAACTGTTAATTGTCTACATTGAGAAATAAATCCCCAAGCAAGTAAGCGATCATGAAACAATGGATTTAATTTACCAGTCAGGTAATAGTTGTAGCTGCGTGACAAGATATGAACTAGAAATGACATTGAGTGTAATTTTACAATAACAGAGACAACAGATTCAATTTATTTCTAGACAGACAGACAGAAAACACATCATTTAAAATTGATAGTTGCCTATTGTTTAGTTGACTGCAACTAAACGGTTAAAATAAATGTCAGCATTCTCAGACAAAAACTCATTCTCTGGCTCCTTAAAACAATGTAACTAAATATTTCAGGATCACGAGAAATCAGGAACAGGCAATTAGTTTCTTAAATACGTTGTACTTAGAAACTGAAGTCGTGGTTACCATAAACAAAAGATGAAACTATTTAATGACTTGCAGGAGTTGCAGCTGGACAGTCTGCAGTACTCTCCACCAGCGGCAGGACTGGAAAGCTGTACGAAACCAAGTAACATGGATTTTGATGAACGGACAGACCGACAGACAGAAACTAAAAAGAAAAGATGATAGTGTGGCATAGCGCAAGCAAAGTGAAACTGTAAAGGAAACTAAGAAGCACAGAGATTAAATGAGAAGCAAAATGGACCAACTGCCACCTAAGCCACATAGGACACGTTTGAGAACTATCTAATAGGAATGGACACATGATGAGTTTTCTAGATGTGTTATTTCATTTTAGAAGTGGAAAAATGTATTTTCGCTTATTATGATATATTGTGCAGAGGTAGTTTGTAGGGATGTATGCCACAGCATTTTGAGGTACAGAGTTAAAGATGCCAGCTTTTTTTGACTTATTTTGAATTGTGAAGTTTTAGAAGTGAACTTTAGATTCTGGAAGACTTGAACAGTAGGTTTTAACAAAATGCATTGTGTTGTATGATTTTATACTTGTAGCACGCAGAAGAAGGCTGGAGTTCAATAAAGGAAGAAACAACTATAGAATGAATAGCATGGCTTGATATTGTTGTGTAATGATTAGCACTAGACTAGTTTTTCCGTCAAGAGAACTGATCAACTTTCGGAGCACTCATGGCTAACAGTGTGATAGTTCAGTCCTGCAGTCATAAAGGCAGACACTGCTGCAATACCAGTCCACTATTATATCAATGAATATGAGAAGATAGAGGAGCTTTGATGCTTGCATGGAACCTCGTGCAGCCCCGCTTATCTCAGAGATACAGAGCACCAAAGACACTTAAAATGGGAGAAGATAAGAAACACTTTAGCCATTTTAACATTGGACAGTATAACACAGACTAGCACAAAAACGTGTAGACAAGTATTTTCAGACATCGGAAAAAGCCAATAAACTAAGAGCACACTTCTACCTTATGAGTCTCGCTGACTTAAACACAAATGATTATGGTGCCCAAAAGTTCATTACAGTGCATCACCTGAAGAATTCCCAGACTGTTCCTGTCAGAGAGAAGATCCCCAGCCCAAACAAGCCACCCTGCAATATAAACTGTGGGACATGGGAGAAGAGCTCAGGGGTATCGTCCTGTTTACCACCTGTGCTAAACACCTTTGTTGTATACCTCTTGTGTGGCATTGATGACAACGCTTCTGACCAGTGCAGGGATAGTTGGATTAAAGTCATTCAGTCAGAGTATATACTACACTGGAGTGACTGTATACAAATGTAGGACAAAAGAGTGGACATGAAGGAATAAAAGGCAAATTTGTTGTTGTATCTTTCTGTTTAATTACAACAGGTATGTTTTCCGGAAGGGATCAGATGTGAGAATTTGATGACAAAGAGCAAATTTGATGGAAAGGAGGGAAAGCAATATGATGAATACTTTGATAGCCTGGCCAAAGTCATGGTGCTGGACAAGAGCTCTGACCTGATCCATGATACTGCTAATCGTGTGAGATGGTGAATTGTTACAGCTTGTGCTTATAAGCATGGCACATGATGATTATGACTTTTCCAGGGAGAGGAGACAATGAGCAATTTTGTTGAAATGGGAGTGGTGGGCCAAACAAGTCTGAGGACCTACTGGCTTAAACAGAGAACACTTACCGAAAATCTGGCACTGAGTCTCAATGATGGTGGTCGTGCTGAAGGTGTAACAGAGATGTCTGTGGTAACATGTGATATATCTGATCTCCGGGAACTTTGACTACCAGTCCTTGATAACAATGCATTTCTCTGCAATCGGGATCCACTGATGGCAAACAAGACAAGTGAAATCATTAGTTGGTAAAATAAATAAAAAGCACTTTTATTTCATTTTCAATCTGTCCAATTATGCACACAAATGAAATGTCTTACCTGAGTCCCCGTTTAGGAATAACACTGTTGCCTGGTGGCTGGAAAGAGATCTGTCCCTGGAAAAAAAATGGAATGACCAATGAATGCTTTAATTAAATCTGCTACTAATTCTTTGGGAGCTGTCATGGCGTATTGACTAGACTTTTGCCTGCAGATCCGAAGGTCATGAGTTCAGGTTCTGGTGGAGTCTGAGTTTTTTTTCAAAAATACCTTGGCTCCCAGATTGACCCAGCCTCAAATGGGTCCCAGGTAAAGTCCCGAGAAGTAAAGGCAGCTGGCGTGATGTTGAGCCAATTGGTCTATAAAATATGTCTAAAGAACACGCACTACATGGGACCTCTGAAGCGATGCTTGCCACTCTGCACTCAGTGGCAGCATTTGAAGAACAATACCCATTTACTAAGAGATTAAAAAACTAGCCCCTTAAATATTATACGACTATCATTATATGCTTAAAGGTAGGCAAATAGGGCTTTTACTTATAGTAAGTAAAGGACCCTTTTCCATGCCTTTATGCGTATAGGGCATATAGGGCTAGACCTATATTTGTATAGACCAATTGGCAAAAGATGGGTGATGTGGTTAGCATCAGGCCCTTTTACTTATACTGTAGTATTATTCTTCATCGGAATGTGGTTTTGGTGTAACTGCGATGTTCCTGCTTATAGCACACATGCCATGTTTGTGACTTTTTGCTGAAACATCAGATTTTTTCAGGCGATTTGTTATCTAAGTTAGCTTTCCTAGTTAAATCTGTGTGTGGCTTTTTTTCTTCTAGAAACAAAGATGACGGTTCTCATCACAGAGTATCTTAAAAAAGTGTCAGTACTCACCAGACCCGTGTGGGTTCCAGGGCCCCACTGTAGGGAAAACAAGAATAGACCCACTGCTCCCCAGCAAGCATGTCGTAAGAGTCAACTAAATGGGGGTTTTCTTTGAAGTCAGAATGCATCTGCTCTTAAGGCAAATAAGTAGGATGTGCAAACAAAACTCAGATTCTGGAACAAGTCTCAAGTCCAGAGGTGGATGAACAACTAGAACTTTCTGCCAGAATTTACAGCCGGTTAACGCAAAGAAGACACCATAGTGCAATTTTAAAAAATATGTCTAGAGAACATTGCTCGTACTGTGTATTGTTGCATACTGAAAAAAAAAAAGAAGGAAAAAAAAGCCTGGTTTTGTCGGACATCACCTTGTCCAGCCTCATTTCTAAGTCATCATCCTTGCCCGCAACTCACAAGTTGCGATCCTTATCTATATGTCCATTACAGCTGCAAGTAAACAGCAGGTAGGGGCAGAACAAAGGCATTCCCTGTCACATCAGGAGACTTCAATAAATGAAGAACCAACAAATGGGGCTCTGGTGAATGGGTTCACCAAAAGAAATCTTATGCCCTAAACAGGACAGTTTAAATATCATGTTTCTAATTTTTCAAAGAAGCTGGGGGAAATATGCAACATGTCCACTTTAAATGCATTAACCAAAAAAAAAAGGAAAAAACATGAGAAATTGGTTAAGATAACTAGCATGTTAATATTTAGAGAAAGAAGAATGTGAATGCTGATGATAGATAGCTATTTGTATTTGGAAGCTAATTATACTTTCCGTTTGGTTTCATTTTTCCTTAATAACTATAAGCAACTTACCTGGGAAACCACAGAGGCATACCTCTCCTCAGCGTTCATGGTAAAAGTTACTCTAGAATTCTCGAGCAGAGACTTAGAAGTCTGGCAGAACCACAGCTGGATCTGGCCAATGCAGCTTCGGAGCAAACCAAAGTTCTCAAGACCTTATCATCACACTCAGACAGATGAGTGAAAAAGCCCTTGAATATAAGAGTGAGATGCACCTATGTTTTTTTTTTTTTTGGGGGGGGGGGGGGGGGGGGGTGGGGGTCTAGAAAAGGCATTTGATAAGGTTCCCTGGAGCAAGCTCTGGGACTGCTGAACATGGAAAGACACTCTAGAACTCCTGGTCAGTGCAATTCAGAGTTTCTACAAAAGCTGCAGAAATAATGTAAAAACAGCAGACCAAAAGTCAGAAGAATTTAAGGCCACTAGCAATGTCAGACAAGGTGATTTTCTCTCACCTCACCTCTTCATTCTTATGATGGAGATGTCAAGATGTGTAAGAAGACAAAGAAGTACTCAGAGGGGTACTGGAAGATGAGACCAAAATGTATATTAGAGCTGGCATTTGCAGACTCTGTCACCCTGATAGCTAAATCAGAGGCACACCTACAATCCAACTTACGTCTTGAAGGAAATCTTGAGAAGAGAGGAATGACTATCAGTACCACCAAAACTAAAACCATGGTAGTTTATCTCAAGAGAGGAAAAGAAACAAACACCAGATCATAATGGGGCAGTATGCTTTGGAGCAGGTCAACCAGTTCAAATACTTTGGAGTTGTAATAGACCTAAATGGAGGTATTAAAACAGAGCTGGCTGCTTGAAAAGCAGCTGCTGGGAGACTTTTCCAAGCCATAAACTGTGAGTTTCTTGGCAAAAGTTAAACTGGCAAGAGGATGAAGATGGCTGCTTACCGCTCGTCTATGTACCAGTCCTGATCTATGGGTCCGAGTCATTGGCAATGAAAACAGCTCACTGAAACCAGCTTCAGGCCTCAGAAGTAAGATGTTTGAGAAAGGTGGTCCATGTGGCAAGAAGGGACAAAGTTAGTAATCAGACAATATGTCAAGATCTTGGAACCCAGACCTTACAAACTCGACTGGATCATTCAGTTATGATGGTTAGGATATGTATGCAGAATGGAAGAAAATCATCTCCCATGGCAGGTATGGGAGGTTAAGAACCAAGGAACCAGACCTCCAGAGTGACCCAGGGTCGGCTGGGAAGACAAGGAGGACTGGAATGGAACAAATCCAGAAAGAAACCTCGGATAGAGAAGTCTGGTGATCTCTCTGACGAACCTCTACAACCCAAGGCAGAAGAGGAGTGAGTAAGTAATAAACTTACCTGGAAGACATTTGCCTGGTTCTGTTGATCTAAGCTCGCCTTTAACCACCCAGTCGGCGTCCCTCGCTGAGTACTAACTGGTCGAGATTTAATACCGGGCTCAACCATACGTTTTTGTTCCTTCAAGCCAGTGGCACTCCAGTCTTGAATTCTGTTTTCCAAACTAACCTTGTCTTTCAGGCTGAAGACAGGGGACTCATAGCTACAGTGACCATGAGACAATATTATGCATTTTTTTAAACACAATAATGATTGACATTTACAGTATTATTACAATAAACAACGGAATGAATAAAAAAGATTAGAGAGTTGAGCTTTTTCAAGAACTGACATTACAGCAGTTAGAGCATTCACATAAGCACTCTGTTCCCATCTTCAGCAGCCAGGGCAGAAATCCAATTCCAGTGGTGCCAGTAGCTGTTTGATTATACATCCATCTTGCCTTTCCTTTGAGCGTCAGGTATCAGCCAGATCCCATCATCACTCCTTGCTGCATCACTCTCACCAGAATGGTGATCCATTTGCTGTTCTGAATTGTACACATGCTCCTATAAGGCCTTAACTACATCTGCTTTATCATGAATCAATATTCCATTGAAGCTTGCCTGTCCTCACCTTCCTCAGCATGCTTTCTGAGTCAGTTACAATCAAATTGTGTGTGTTTATCATATTCTCCAGCCAGTGGAAAGCTGCAGTGACCGCCTCCATCTCCATTCTCAAGCTGAATGTTGGGGTGTCATATGCTAGGCTCTTCTGCATCAAATGTCGACCATTAGCTGCTGCAAGAATTTCCAGGCACTTCTTTTGCCTCCTGATAATAATACGTCTGTAAATAATCATATCACCCGAGCGAGTATTATCCTGAATTAATTGCAGAATTTCCATTTCTGTGGCACCAGTTGGCCACTCCCTGCACTCCCAGCTCAATGTGAATATGACTCTACACAAGTCTGACTTGCTGGCACTCTGACTCATTCCTCTTCTCAAGTAATGTTTTCCAGAATGCAGACCTCTTTGATCGTGTCCTCCGACCTGAGAAATCCTTGACTTTTCTATTATCAGTGACAGATCCTTAACTGCATCCAGCGCTTTGTGCAAAGGGTGATCTGTGTCTGTAACTACTCTGAGGTATAACTTTATCTACAGCATCTTGAGCTTCCCTGCAACAGTTAGCAAACCAAGGATTTATCGCATACACACTACTGGGTATCTCTGGCACATCCCAAAATTACCTGAATAGCTTCTTTTCTGTATGTTCTCTAGTTTAACCAGTTGACTCTTTGAGACAATGAGCAGCCTTAGTCCATAATCAATCATTGACAGGACCAAGTGCTGATATAGTGTGAAAAACATTCTCTGCTCTATTTCCATTGCAGCCATAGCCTTAAGTGCATTGAGTCCCTTTCGGCATCTTGTGACAACCATCTCCACATGGTCCTTGATGGACAGGCTTTTATCAAATGTGATTCCCAGATACTTCCGTTTGCTCCTGCTGATGTTTCTAACATCTATCGTGAGACTTGGGACATCAGCTTTAACAATCCTGTTGTCTAGAGAGCACCATGAAACAGATACCTTTTTTAGGTGGAGGACAGCACTTATTTATGTGTCCCAGTCAATCACTTAGTCAACTGCTGCCTGTAGCTCCTTGTTCCATATCTCTCCCCTGCCTATAAGCAAGAAAATAATCTGCAAATGTCAGTATCCTTCCCACCCTTGGAGCTTCTAGACTAGCAAGTTTGCTTTTATGTGTGATAAAGAACATAGGATGGTGGATCCCTGGGGTTATAATAGGTGGCTCTGATGCCCATAAACCTAGAAGAAGAGCAATCCAATGAGAAAATAGAATAACTGCTATACAATTTGCCAACCAAGGACTGACCCTCTTCTCCATCAGTGTGGTCATCAAAATATAATATTTAACTCTTTTGTATGCATCCTCGAGATCAAGCACTTCCACCATCATTTCCTGTTTGTTCTGGAACCCTTCGTAAACATCAAAGGCAAAAGTGATGGCATTTGACCAGGTACCTTTTCTTAACCTGTCCTCCCCAGACTTCTTAGAAGAAGCTTCTCCTTTTCAACAAAAAAAAAGGGTTTTGCAGTTTGACAAGGACTATCTTCTCCAAGACCTCCCCAAGTGTATTTTGTAAGGTGACGATTCTAAAGTCACTAAGCTCTGAATGATCCTCGCATGGTTTTTGAAGGAGGATTAGATAGCTGTGCACCCAGTCCTGAGGTACTGATTCTACCCTAAACCTCTAGTCAAAACAGTCAGTCACATCCTTCAGGTCTACATTGCTCAATGCCTTCATGTGTCATTCCTAACCCCATCCGGCCCTGATTCAATATCTTTTGCCTTTTCAAAAAAGTTTTTAATATCATCAAGTCATATGATGTCTTCATAATGCATATTCTCTATGGTGCCAGATAAATTCTCTCTAACTGAATCATGATGTCTGCATCATTATAATCTGTCTACGTTATAAAAAAGAAAGGCTTCCACTTTCTGTATGTTGTCGCACACACCTTCATCTCTAGAAAATTGTTCATACTGTCATAAGCTGATCTTTTCTTTGTATTTGTCTTTGCAATTCAATAAGGCACTAGAACATAAAATAACCACAAGTGAAATGCATTGTCTCCGCAAGGTCACTAACAACACTAGACGAGACAGGGTTAAGAATACCAGCATTAGAGAGAAAGTTAGAATAAGATCATGTCTGAATTATATTCACAGGCAAATAATGAAATGATTCGGCCATCTAGTAAGAATGCAGCCAGACCAGAGTGCATGAGACTTTTTGCAGTAGAAAATCTGGGAGGAAGGTGAGAGGAAGACCAAGAAAGATATGGATGAATCGTATGGCTTAAACCTGCAAAAAGATTAACAAATCAATCACTCAAGCCACCCGAGAAGTGCTGGATAAATACAGAAAACCAGGGCTACAACTTGGTATAAGTGAGATGACAAAAGAAGAAGAAGAATCTCTTTCATTTCCCATTTTCTCCAGCTGATATTTTTTAACATTTTCCACCGTCTTCACTTCCTCTCATGAGC
Organism: Candidula unifasciata; assembly: GCA_905116865.2. Taxonomy (NCBI): domain Eukaryota; kingdom Metazoa; phylum Mollusca; class Gastropoda; order Stylommatophora; family Geomitridae; genus Candidula; species Candidula unifasciata. The sequence goes on from CAJHNH020000643.1 coordinate 167,123, forward strand.
TTTAGGGTGTCTGTTGCACATTTTTTTAGCTGCTTCACTGCAGCTCTCTTTGCCTTCTATGGCTGTTTTACTTCTTGAGTCCACAAATGGCGCTGTAAAAAAATTGGTTTGGCAGTCCTGTTGCCTGCCCTCTATCTGAGGCGTCCAAAGAGGGTGTTGACACACTCATACCAGAAGGTCTTGGATGCTCTCTTAGCCTCAGCATTGCTGAATTTAGAAATCAGGACTCAACATGTGAACATGGCAGGTGATTAATACCATACGCATTCAAGACAGTCCACTTTGCATCAAGAAGCGATAACTGAAAGACAAATGCCAAGTCAATAGCTGTGTTTCCCATGGGTTCCAGGGCCCCATTGTGGGGAAAATAAGAAAAGACCAACTGCCTCCCTAATAAGCATGCTGTGAACGTCTACTAATTGGGAGCTCCCTTCAAAGTCGAAGTGTACATGCCTGAGAGGCAAGGAACCAACAGCCTGCATACAAATAAGGTAGATCTGTAAAATGTATGTGCATGCAACACTCAGGTTGTGAAACAAGTCTAAAATCTAGCTGAACAACCAGAACTTTCCCCTGGAGTTAACAGCCGGTAAACGCGAAGAATAGGAGAAGAAGAATAGCTGTGTCTGCCTAGCCAGGTCTCACTGTCATTCTCCCCTCATTTATGCAGACCACATCAGGGTCAGGGAGTTACCGTCGTGGAGCAGCTAGATGCTTGCCATGGATTGAAAGGTCATGGATTCGCTTCCTGGTGGAGCAGGACTTTTTTCAAAAATGACCTTGGTTCCCAGGTCGACCTTGCCTTGAGTGGGTACCAAATGTAGTCCGGGAAGTAAAGGCGGCCGCGTGTTGCTGACCACATCCCCCATCTTGTGCCAATTGGTCTATAAAATATAGGTCTAGCCCTATATGCTATATACGCCTAAAGGAGTGGAAAAGGAGTATTTTAAAAAAAAAAAACATCGGCGTCAACCATCATCCATGACATGACGTCGTCTGCAAGGGCAATTCCTTGTCGGTTTACTTAAGATCATGTTTAACCATTACTTCAACAAGCATATTCACATTTACGGAGGCAAGAATTTGAAAGATGATTGTTGAAAACCTCTCATATATTATGTTACGTTACGAAACGATTAAATACAGTGTTCACAATTTACCGGCGTCTATTCTCAGACATGAACTCAAGAAAGACAATATTGTCGGCCATTTTGGCGTCTTGGTTTCCATGGAGGGAGGTTTATGTGTATTCTGTAAAAAAAAATGCTTCTGAAAACAAATTTTATTTTCTTACAGATATAAACTTGTAAACAATTTCAATACAGTACATTTTATATTATATTTCTATGCTCATATCATGATAAAAAAATTAATAAGGATAAGATTAATTCCAAGAGAAGGTGTGTAAACCGCCCCTCCCACTGCCTCCCATGCAAATATCAGCATTCCAAGATGGCGGAGTAAGTGTGTGGTTTGAAATTGTAGAGTATGAAATAACTCTCTTTGTGTTTGCATGTCACTTGTTTTACCTGTACCCATATGTTAGGAAAGTGGTATAAAATATTACGCTATTCTTTATTCTTGGCAAATAAATTATTTTCTTGCAAATTCGTCGGAGTTATCGGTGGGTATAGACTTTAGAGCTGCTTTTCGAAGGATGAGAGAGGCAAATCTGGAAATCCAACCAACAGTTACTGCAAAGGAACGAAACTCCGACTCTACAAGAGCATCATTTTGCCAGTTCTTCTTTATGGAGCGGAATGCTGGAGAATGACCAAGAAGGATGCACACAAGCTGTCCACCTTCCACCACACATGTCTACGTAGAAGAATTATCAAAATTTTCTGGCCAGATACAATCTCAAACACTAAACTACTTCAAGCCACAAACCTAGAAACTTTAGACAGTATGATTACCAAGAGAAGATGGAAATGGCTTGGCCACGTTATGAGAATAACTTCTGATATACCTGCCAAAACAGCTCTCACATGGACACCAGAGGGAAAGAGAAAACAGTGGCGCCCAAAAACAACATGGAGACGAACGATGGAAAGTGACCTGAGTGCTCAGTGCAGCATCTTTGACATGGAAAACTGCACTGAAGATTGCACAGGACAGGAAAGCATGGAAAGTCCTCTCTGAAGCCTCATGTGCCACTAGCATAACGAGGACTGATGATGATAGACTCTGTAGTAGTAGTAGTGCTAGTAAAGTAGTAAAAAATTAGTTGATGAATTGAATCGAGTTATTAATATTGAATTGACTCACTCAGTTTGGTGACTGAGAATTTTGGGATGGTTCAGGTTGGTTAGAAATGGTATTAGGGCTTTTCAACTGGCGGCTCGCGGGCCAATCTGTTTCTGTATTAATCTTTAAAAACTCACGAGCAAATAAAATAAAGGCAGCTGCAGGAAATGCGGTAGCTGCTGCTCGTGGGTCCCAGCCATCTAGTTAGGGGGGATAATACTCTCAGCAGTGGCGGAATTCGCCTGAAATGCGCAATTTAAGTCACCGGAAGTGCGCAATTGACACGTGACTGAGGCCCTGTTAGGGTATATTTTCTGCCTCGGTAATTTGGGACCGTTATTCGGAAGATAGCCACGATAGGATATTTTTGTCAGGGATCTCTAAATGCGAAGATACAAGGGAACAGGCGTATGAACATACAATACCACAACTGCGGGAATGTCTGAAGCATGGAAATGTAATTAGTTCACGGTAAAAGTTACTTCAAATAGCAGAACTCGCCTGTTTGGAGCCAAAGGTAATAAGATAGGCTGGAAAGAATCAAGTAACCATGGTAGGGAGCAGTCGCTCCACTGGACAGTCAATGAAGGTGAGATATTTATTTGACAGGAGGCGTATGGAGATCCAATCCCAATCCAGATAGTTAGCACTTAGAACTATTCCTTAAAGTTGACCACTCGTAAACAAAGACTAATGACAATGGGTGCTGCAGAACATTAGTGACACTGGACATCGCAGAACACCTGCTAGTGATCTTGTTGTTAGATTATAATCAGATATTTTGTAAACGTCTAGTGTGCAAGTCACAGACAGACGTAGACTGCTGGACGCAAAACTGAAACAGTAACAGTGTATAAAGTTATCTAAATTTTAATAATTAAGTGACATACTTGATGCCATGGCTGGTACTAGTAAGAAAGCTAAATGAGAGTGTGAAAATTGTATGTTCAACAATGACTGGACACTGAAATATTTATTTATATCACCAACTATGCCTAATTCGAAACCAATGTTTTTGCTATGCAACGAATGTGTGTCGGCAGTAAAGGAGTACAACGTAAAGCGGCACTTTACAACGAAACACGCTGATTTTGGAAAATCATATCCAGAAGGTTTCACCGCTAGGAAATCAAAGGTTGAGTCATTGATTGCTACTTATCAGCATAGCAACAGAATGTTTGTGCGAGCTTGTACTCAACAAGAAAATGAGTGGCTTCTTTGCATGTTTCGTGGGTATTAAGCCAAAAAGAAGCGGCCTTTTACTGACTCAGAAACCGTGAAAGAATGCATACTAGCAGTTCTGGACGAAATAGCAGTTGATGATAAAATAAAAACAAGTGTGTCACATGCAGTTCAGCAAATCCCTCTGTCGCATACTTGGACGATACGCAGAATCGAAATTTTACGAACTGAAGTTTTTGAATCTTTAATTAAAAACATAAAGCAGGCAGAATTTTTATCAATTGCCATTGATGAATCTAGACATCATAGACGTGGCTCAGTTATGTTTATATGTGCCTTTTTTCGATGGAAAATGTTTTCATGAAGAACTTTCTAGCTTTAATAGCATTAGAAAATTTCGGTTTTTCTGCACAAAGCTATATAAAATGAACTGGAGACAGTTATTATTAATTCTATTACTATTTTTATTGTGACAATGCAACTGAAGTGACATGCAAAAGTTCATTTATTATTGAAACAACCATATTCAGCAGCAGTTCCAATTCTGATGTTAGTCTGATTGTATATCCGTCCCCTGGTCACTACCTGCAGTACCATTTTCCTCACACAATGATGGTCCATCTGTGCCTGTGCACTGCTAACTCACCCCCCAAAGGGCCCTTATAAAATCTAGCTTGTCATGCATCATTTCACACCAAGTTATGCAGAACCAGACGGTCTGTTTATTTTTCTAATAATAGTTGGTTTTTGTGGTCCTGTAGCTGATTTACTTGATTGTGGAATAGGCATTGGTCGTTATGAAGATAACTTCTTTGACATTCTGTCCTGTTCATCTCGGCTGGTGATAAATTATGAAGTATGATATTTTTGTTCTCATTATTTGAATTCACAACTGGAATACAGAGTCTGTGTTGTTATTGGTAGTCTTCTGTCTTCAAACTCCCTCCCATAATACCTAATGTTTCACTGAAACCTTACAACGACTGCCCCCCTTGGCTTAGGGATAGTCTGCCAACAGTCTGAACACTGTAACAGGGATCTCCTCTAAATCATCAGTGAGGAGCACTGATATGAAATTAACTACAGAAGGAGAGATCAATAGACTTTATCTACACCAGAGTTGGATTCGAGTGTATACAGATGGTTCAGCTAAGAGAGCAGTAAGAGGGGGGGGGGGGGGGGGGGGTTATATACACAGAATGCCCAGATGGTTTAAAAAATCAGTCAGGTTCATGTTTTTTCCTGATTGGACAACAGCAAATGTAGCAGAGTGTCTTTCTGATTGATGCTATGTCATTCTACAAGAAATTGTTACTTCAAAAGACACTCAGTTTGTAGACTTGATGCAACAGCTGATTCACTTAGGCTCTTCATTAGAACAATCTGTACTGCAGTGCATTCCAGGTCACTGTGGCTTGGAAGGCAATGAAATAGCCGACAGATTGGCCAGAAGCGGTAGTGACATGGTACAACCAAATAGCGACTTAACCCACCAAGAGACGAAAACATTAATACAATCTAGTATCCAAGAATGTTGGTTGGATACACACACCAGATTTTCTCCCCAAGACTCGCTTCATCGCCTCTCTAGAGAGGGACAGTGTATTATATTCAGACTAAGGACTGGGCACAACAGATTTCCTCAACAAATGTTCACATTTTTCGGTATAGGAAACACTGAGACATGACCCTGAAGCATGGTACCCGAAAATGCTGAGCATGTGCTCCAACCCTGTCAACTGTAAGCTGACAACAGAGACGCAATCTGGCCTGTTTTATCCACAATGAAGACAAAGCTGTATGGTACACAAGAGGATATGGACTGCACGATAGCTTTCATAAAGGCTACAGACCTCTTGATATATGTTTTCTGACAGAAGGATCGAAGAAGAAGAAGAACCACCTCTGGTCTTGCTCCAGAACCTGAGTCTTGCCTGCACATCCGTTTTACATATCTGACATATTTGAATGCAAACTGTTGGTGCCTTGCCTCTCAGGCAGATGTACTCTGACTTCGATATGCTTGTTGGGGAGGCAGTGAGTCTATTCTTGTTTTCTCCACAATGGGACCCCGGGACCCCTACAAAAGGGGGTAGGGGTTATGACTAGTGCAGAGCTTTCCGGACATTTTATGTCGGTGACACTTTTTAGAAAAACACAATATCGGCACACATACTTGAGTCTACTAACAAACTCCAGGTTTTAGTTTATTGTTGCATGCCTATTATTCTGTTTAAAAAACTGAGTAGTCTCGAGGTATAGTGTCCACCTCGAGTGCTGGAGGTCCCGGGTTCAAGCTCCAGTGAAGGCTGGGATTTTTTCGCTGGACTTCTAGTAATTTCCCCTGGTCTCTAGTCTTTTGTTTATTCAACAGATCAATAACATGGCTACAGTGTAACTCATAAGTGCTCCGTTATACTTCTAACTCTAATAAACAAACACAGAATTCTGTTTCATGCTGTACGTTTGTGTGACACACCTGTACATTGCAACCAGCAAACTTATGTGTCACGAGTGCATCAAGGAAAGCTCTGGACTAGTGCTTGTTGTTTGTATTTAACTTTTATTTGATGTTATTTCAGTCTTCAAGAGCGTAAGCTAAAAGATGCACAGATGCGGGCGACCATCAATCAAAAACTGATCGAGACTGGAGAAAGAGAAAGGTAGTACAGTATCTTCTTTTATTTATTTTTTGCATTTATCAAGTTTTTCAGTTTATTCCTTTTCTTGTTAGGTCCGCAAGGTCACTTTCTACATCTGATTTATTTAATCAGCTATTATAGTTTCTTCTTCTTCTTAAAGTCCATGCAGTGTGACATTGGTAGTCATGGCCATCCACAACCTTCTGTCTCCTGTTTTTTCAGTCAACTCTGACACAGACAATCCTTCATGCCATGATATCAAACTGTCCAGCATCTTTTCTCTCTGTCTCTGTCTGCCTCTCCAACTTTCCTACTGTCAAGATGTACTTCAGTATTCCCCTGTTCATGATATGAACAAAGATTACCTTTTTCTGATGTGGGCAATCAGTTTTCTTTGTGAGACAGTTTCTTTCAAGACATCTTCATTACGCTTTTTATCTGTCCATGGTATTCTCATTATTTGTCTATAAAACTACATCTTCACAGCTTCCAAATAAGTTTTCACTAATTTAACAACTGTCCATGATTCGCTTTCATATATCAAGCTATGATTTATTTAGCTTTTAAGAATTCTTTTTCCTTTCTCACTTGATATTTTTTTAGTTATTACAGTATCTGAATCATTTGCAGCTCTTTAACTGATTGTGATTCTCAGATATCCATTTAATGCAGTTAATTTGGTAGCAGACTGCCTTGTATTGATTTCACTAATCATTTTTATAGCTGGCTGTTCATTGTTTTGTCTGTAAATGTATTTTTTTTTTCTTTCTGAGAACCAAATTTAACATCAATGGAGCTACAGAGTTCATGCTTTGTCTTGCTGTCTACAGCCATCTAGCCACTCAGCAGAGACAAAGCCTTATGGGATAAAACCCAGTGCAGTGAAGTCTCTTCTCGCCTCTAAACCTTTTGGTTCTTTATTATTATCTTACCCCAGATGATGTCACAGGACAGTCCAATATTTTAGAGGGTGGTAAGATTGGGTTTCCTGGCTTTCTGTTGTTTTTAACGACCCAAAAAAAACCATCTAGAACTGGCCCTAACCCTCAACCCATCTACGTCCCACGAGAAAGTGCAGCCTAGGTCCCGTGACTGCATACAGCCTATCTACCACCCCCTGAATTATTAGACTGTCCCATGACCTGGTGATTTCCCCTGCTTGGGGTAGGATATTACCAACCTTTTTGTTAACTTAATTTTTTTTTTTGTGTGTAACAGATTGAAAGAGCTGCTGAGAGCCAGGCTGATTGAATGTGGTTGGAGGGATCAGCTGAAGGCATATTGTAAAGGTTTGTGCACTGCTTCTGACTCAGATTTTATTTGTAACTTTTGAAACTTATCAGGCAGAATTAATTACATAGCAGTTACTGCCAATGGAATGTTGAGTATAAGCTTTCGCATATTTTAACCCTGTTGGCCAAGAAACCTGCAGAACTGTTCTGGCCAATTCCCCATAAATGTCGTTTCTCCGACTTGTCTGTAGTGACCTCTTTACGGGACGTGAAGTTAACGCTGCCTTCAGATGACGTAAGAAAAATAGTCACGACCGACATGAAATGTTTATGTACTATGCTAGGTGTAATAAGAAAAGATCGACTTCAGAACGATGATATCAAGAGGAGAGTCAGCCCAGAACCATTACTGAACTTTATCAGTAGACAACAGATCAAGTGGCTTGGCCACGTAACAAGATTGGCACCAGGCAGGGTACCACAGAGAGCAGTGTTATACAGATACGATAGCAACGGAGCCAGAAGTCGACCATGTAGAACCTGGACCACAGAAATATCAAATTCACTATAAAGTACTATACACAAAGCCAACAGGTCCATTCCAGGGATCTCTTCCTACCCTGAGGCTGCAAGGTATTTCAGGAGCAGAGGAAAAAAAAATAAGAAAGAGAGTGAGAGAGATGGAGACAACTGAAATACCTTATGGCACATTTAGGAACATAATACTGTTATAAAAACTGCACTGGAGAGAACGGTTAAAGGCAGGCGAGCAGAGATAGTGGTACAAGCTGGAGGACAAGGGTCAAGAGATGGACAAACAGCAGTCTCACTTGTGCACAACCAGGATGACAGGTCAAGAGATAGACAAACAGCAGTCTCACTATAAACACAACCAGGATGACAGGTCAAGAGATGGACAAACAGCAGTCGCACATGAGCACAACCAGCATGACAGGTCAAAAGATGGACAAACAGCAGTCTCACTATGTGCACAACCAGGATGACAGGTCAGGAGATAGACATACAGCAGTCTCACTATGTGCACAACCAGGATGACAGGTCAAGAGATAGGCAAACAGCAGTCTCACTATGTGCACAACCAGGATGACAGGTCAAGAGATGGACAAACAGCAGTCTCACTATGTGCACAACCAGGATGACAGGTCAAGAGATGGACAAACAGCAGTCTCACTATGTGCACAACCAGGATGACAGGTCAAGAAATGGACAAACAGCAGTCTCACTATGTGCACAACCAGGATGACAGGTCAAGAGATAGGCAAACAGCAGTCTCACTATGTGCACAACCAGGATGACTGGTGAAAGGTGTTGATCTGTTGCAGCCAGCATGCACTGTGGAGATGGCACCTAATTGATTGATATTTTCCACAGGAAAAAGATCATACTTAACACTCAATTCTTTCTTTGCCATCACAGTTATGATTCTAGAAACTATTGATTCATCAAGTAAAAGAAAATATTGTATTTATAATTAAATCGTAAACAAAAATAAAGGTCACTGCCATTTTAAAATATTGCATATTCTGTAGATGATTAATAGGTTTTTAAAGCACATTCATGCAGCTTGTATTTTAAAAACATATGTAGGTGGGCACTGTTGTTTCTTCTTTTCCTCTTCCTTTAACCTTTGTGGGGGGGGGGGGGGGGGGGGGGGTCTTCTGTATGTGCTGCCTAATATGCTTTGTGAGTTATTCTTCATTACCATTAAGGTTGTTTTTAACCCTATGAGCCCATCTTTTGCTTGATTTTCCCCTCACCCTGTGGTGATATTGGTATCAGGACCTTCCTATCAGATGGTTAGACCATTTTTATCTGTTGCTCTGTAACTGACTGTAGAGCTCATTTCAGTTCTAGTGATCTTCTAAGTGTATTTTAATTATATTTTCCCTTGTAATTTCAGTAGGAGTCGCCGTATCATAATGGCCAGCTGGGAAGTAAAGGCGGCTGGCGTGATGCTGACCACATCACCCATCTTGTGCCATTGGTCTATAAAATATAGGTCTAGCCCTGTATACCCAATACACCTGAATTTCGTGAAAAGGGGTCTTTTACTTTGTAATTTCAGTAGCTCTACTGAGACAACTTGTCTCTGTTGCTTTGATTCTGCTCATTAGTTGATAGAGGCAATGTGTTGTCCAAAAAGAAAAGAACGGTACATATAACAAACTCAGGCCCAACACCGTCCATATACACACTAATGATTGACTGAGTCAGGCCAGAACACTGTGACTGGACATTCAATCTGCCTTAACCTGCTCCTACTGGCGACCACGCTTGCTCTATATTACAGGATGTAAGCGCCTTTGATAACCCCATAACATGCACAACTAGCCTTAACCCCAACTCCCCTCCCTCACACACTGAACCTAGGTCCCACAAGAGTGTGCAGTCTACAGCTGTAGACCGGGGCACCACTGTAACCTTGAGCAACGTGGACTAGCCTGACCAAGCATCAGTAAAAGGTGACCTAGTGTGTGGATGGGCGGAGCTGGGCCTAAGTTTGTTACTAGTTCCGAAAAAAAAACAAATTACTTTGTATTTCCTTGGTATTTGGCACTGCTTTATCAGTTCAATGCCCCATTTTGTTTGTATTTTCTTTTTAAGTAAAATTAGATGATACCTGACTATTTTCAGAAATTGTTCAGCAAAAAGGCCTGGAACACATCACAGTGGATGACCTAGTCAGTGAAATCACACCAAGAGGAAGATGTGAGTGACAAATAACAAGGACACAGTTGTTTTTACACATTTTTGTTTTGTTTTGCTGTTTTAAGCTACCTGTAGAAATCGTGTCTATAATTATTATTCTAACTCGGAGCCACAGCGCTGCAGAATGCTAACTATTTGCCTGCCAGCTTGATCTCAGGAATTTGGAAATGGTCACGGATGTGAAGATGTGGTGGCATGCTGTTGACCTCACCTGTTGAGCGCCAGTTGTTCTATAAAATTTATTGATCTAGCACTTTCTCCATTTGGGTTCTGGAACCCTTTTGGTGGAAATGGGGGGGGGGGGGGGGAGATAGAAAAGAATGCTCTCTACAAAAACAGAATTCCAGCCCACCTTGATAAGCCTAGAAATGGATAGGCAGATACACTCACGAAGGCTGGAGGAATTCTCATGCAGCCTGCACCTGTCTTGAGTTGAGTCCAGAATTGACATCACAGCACTCTGGGCATTCTCATGTGGGCTCCATCCTCATCTTCAGCTGCCAGCACAGAGTTTCAGTACTGATGGTACCGGTCACAATCTGGTTATATGTCTGTCTTTCCTTTTATCTGAGTGTTGTGAGCCGGCCAGACCCAGGTGCCTCATTGTCTCCAGACCATAATAATCTTGTTTCTCTACTGATTCTATTGCTTGTTCCCATAGAGCAAGTACCTGTCCTATAGCTTTAAGACGTCATGTTCAGAAAAACAATCTGTGAAACTGAACTGGAGAGAGTATACAAATTACAGAAAAAAAGGCAGAGGGGAAGCAAAAAGATACTTACATTGATGGCTGGGTCACATGCATGGGATGAGCAATGACCTGATCCGCGATTTTACTGATCATATAGGATGGCAAATGATAACCACCTGTGCTTATCGGCATGGCCCACGATGATATTTCCCGGGGGTGCTGAACAATTTTTTTTTTTTTTTAAATATTGAAAAGGGACCAGTGGGCCAAAAATATTGGAAAACAATGTTCTAGAGCAAAACGACAAGGGGGAAGAACTGCAACTTCCTGTCAGAGTTTTCTGGTCAGTGAATGTGAAGAAGAAGGAGAAGAAGCTGCGCTGACAGAAGAGGATAAAGAACGGATTTATAATTCCATTTATGGGTCTTATTTGCGCATCCTACTATACATTAAAAAAATGTGTTTGCCTACTTGGAAAAAAATTTTTTGTTATGCCATATCAGACAAGTCACTTAACCAAAAGAGAAGAGAGACATGGACATGAGGTAGATCAAGAACAAAATAGAAATATAACATCATAGAAACTTGACAACAGTACAGTGTGTCTATGGTCAAGATGGCCATAAAAGCAAGAACCAAAACCATTTATCTCCCTCAACACTTGAAGCGGTTAAAAAAAGAAGGCAGTTACTTCCCTTTTAAATTGTGTTCATCAATAAATCAGGGCGCCATCGCCACAGTGAAGGTTGACCGCAATGGATCTACAACACGCTCTGTCTCTTGTCTTGGTTATACACTCTCACAGACTGCTGTTCGTCCATCTCTTGATGTTGTCCTCCTGCTTGTAACGTTGTCTACCTCTTGCTGTCTTGCTCTTAAGTTGTCTTCTTTTTATTTATTTAAGAACCTCTGTATTTGTATTTGTTTCCGTGAAATAGGACATTTTCTTCTTAAGGTGTTACTGGGCCCTAATTGTTTGCTTACTCTCTTTCCCCAGCGCTAGTTCCAGATGAAGTTAAGAAGGAACTGTTACAGAGGATTCGAACCTTCCTTGACCAGCAATCAAATATTTAACAGGCTGCTTGGCACTGCTTATATGGACCAGCCTTTCCTTCTGTACTTCTGATATTCTTTGTTTTGTTTTGTTGAACAAAACATGCCTTCCATAGACTACAAGTATTACACTCTGTTATTTTCATTTTCTACAGAAATCTTTGTCAAATGTAAATTCAGGGAAATATTTTAGAAATAATCAGTGACATTAATTTAAATAAATAAAAAGTTAAAATAGAGCATTACAGGAATTTGAGGTTTTTTGATGTCAACAGTGTAGTTTTTGTACCATGTACCATTAGACTGCCGTATGTTGAAATCATCTGTGACTGTATTAGTGATACATGAAGACCATCATCCAGCACGTCAGACAGATCCATAGATACTCTATTTTCCTCAGTAGCTCACAGGCATAAAATGACTGAATCCATTCTGTGTTAACTGCATCTTGTACATGTACATTAGCTTAAATCATTTGTAAACTGTTAGTGAGGCCCGTTCTCATGTCACATCAGACAGATCTGTAGGTGCAGTGATCTAAATAGCTCCACATGCCTAATACAGCTGTGATCTTGCCCATTCTGTGTTGATTAATTAAATGTCTTTTGCTGTTCTGCTGGGATACCATCAGGACTTGCAGCTTTCTCATCCTTCATAATTTTGTAACTAATATAAGGAGTGTTTATGCATCTACTACTTTTATTAACTAAACTTCGCCTTTATGGGCTCAGCTTTTTTTTTCTTTTTTGTTGTTGTTGTTGTTTTTTTTAATCAGGCTTTAGAAGTCTGCGTAGAAATGAATGTATCATATTTAACCCTAGAATATGCCCAGTTTATTACATCTTTTTTAGCAAACTCTTAAAAACTGGCGGATAATGTGGGAAGGCCAATAATGAAAGCAAATATAAAAATAAAAGCAAGAATCTACAAAAACTGTATTTACAGCAGGCAAAACTTCTCAAACACAGCTGACACAGTAAAGAGCAAAACTGCTTTTAAGCACCAAGAGAATATTAACTGTGGAAAGCAGTGAAAGATACCCAACCTTGCTCTCAGTAACTTACTTTACTTACTTTTTCCTTCCACGTATGCCGCTAAGCGTTGTGGGGAGATGCAAGTTCCTGTTATAAGCAAGGCGGGCAGCATCTGATGTTCTGAGGCCATGCTTTTGGCAGGTTTCGGAGACCCCGTCAATCCACCGTTTCCCATTTCTGAAAGCAGATTTCATTTTTTTTTTTTTTGCAAGCTGATCTGGACTCCCAGGTCAGTTCAGTCTAAAACTGGGTACCAGGAATTGCTCTAGGAAGCAAAGGCAGCTGACACTATTGGCTGCATCACTCATAAAGTGCTCATTTGTTGATTATAAAAATGTTAAGCTAGCATTATATAGCCAGTGTACCTCCAGGCGGGTGGTTGTAATGACAGCTTGTGTTCTCGTGTTATGGTGTGTTTCCCTCATTTTTGTTCTGCTGAGGCAAACAATGAATGGTCACACTGTAACTAATACATACCGTAAGAGGCAACCAATAAGGGTTGACATGAGACTGGGGCCTCATCTGCTAAAAATACTTAGCTGCAAAATTCCACCAGTTGAAGTCTGCTAAGGGTATAGAGTGACTGGAGTAAAATAAAAAATGCATTGCTTATTTAGCAAAGTTGCAGTTCCTTTGTACTCCACATCAGGTGCTTCATCCAGCCTGCTGATTTCTTAACAATCCATTGGAAGAGAAATGTGTACATTGCATTGTATTTTGCCTACAATAAATCAAATTCACTTTAGTATATTTACCAATGTATGAAATGCTTAATTTTTCTGTGAATAAATCATGTTATCGCACAGTTTTCTTGAAATTAGTTATATTTGACAGTGGTGAATGTACTGAGCGTTTTCTTGAAATATTTTGCCAACAAACACGTATGTATATTAATTATGAGCTGCAGAGTGCTCTGCCAGTGTCTACATGATGAACTGACCCCAGAAGAAGTGTTGCGAGATTCCCGCCTCCTGGAGGAGTTGTGAAACAGCGTGTGGCCACAGCCAGCAGGCATGAAAGAGACCTTGAGCTGACATCCCAGTTTATGGCATACAGTGGATTAAGAACATGATCAGAGATCACTGAAGAAGAGGAAATATTTGGTCAATTGTGGCTTAAGGATAGCGAGTGCAGTTTTACAATTTTGGCAATACCTGACTTCCATATCATCCACAGTGATTTGGTAATAAACCGCTGTGCACTGATTTTGATAAACGTTAAGTCATACTATTCAAAAGGAATGAACGAATTGAGAATTTACATTTCTGCACACGGGACATTCCCACACATGTTTCTTTTTCTTCTTCAGTAGCCACAGGGGGCTGTATGCCGTCTGCCTCGAGTGCTGGAGGACCCGGGTTTAAGCCCCGGTAAAGGTTGGGATATTTTTTCACCTAGACTTCTAATAATTCCTCCTGGCATCTGGGTAGTAAGATCCAACGCCTGTGTGTATTGTTGCTCACATAAAAAATTCCTTGGCAGTTGGAAATTATAAAAATGAATATCCTAACGACGCTGTCCGGGCAAAATTTGAAGTTAAAATATCGACCCGAAGTATTTCAGGATCCTTGCCAGTGCTACGGAGTTCATGCAATCTGCTGAGATTCTTCAGACTCAGACTTGAGTTAGAAGTAATACGAAGCACTTATGGGTTACTACCCTTGTGCCATGATGATGCTGATCTATCATCTAAACCTAAACTTCCTTCAGTAGCCAACAAAGGGTCTGTACGCTAACAGTATCTGTAACAACCTGATTAAAAGTCCGCCAATGTTTTCTCTGAAGTGTTGAATATCTTCTAGACTTCCTGCTTACCCCTCGCTGAATTAGTCTTGACAATGTACGGATCCTTGGTCTGTTCTGTTGCATTGTCCACTTGATCTCAGAGAGCCTTTGCCACTTCCACATTGTTATAACGTAGCTCACCACCCATAGGAGCGGCAGCAACCAATCTGTCAGCTTTCTGATTACCTAGTATATCTGAATATCCTGAACAGAAAATCATTTGCTCTTATCAAGTGAAGCAAGCGTCTCTGCGCAGGATGCGAGTATCTATTTTTAGAAGCATGCTCTGTGAGTCTGTTAAATGACCACAAGTTGGGCTGTGCTGCTGTTAATGCCTCCACCTCCATTCTCATACTGGATGTTGTACGCGAGGCTGTCTATTTTCAGTGTCAATCACCATTTGCGATAAAACTCCACCCACTCTTTCTACCTCTCACTACAGACCCATTTGTGTATATAACCATAACACCTGGACATGAATTCATTGATCAGCTCTTGCATCGATGCCTCTCGTTTCACTAGCTATCCAATCCAGGTACTCTCGATCCAAGTTAACTCACTTTGTGCAAGTCTGTTTTGCTGGGCGGCACTGTAACCCATTCCTCACCATGCACTATCTTGTCAGTTGCACAAACAGTTCTGATTGTGACTTCTGCCTGCACCATTCAGAAGGCAATGAAAAACTACTGAAACTGTGGTAACACCACAAACAGCCAATGAATGCTAGAGTAGATTTGCTATACCAATGCTGTGTGGCGTTGGTAGTCATGTTCGCTCAACAATCGACTGTCTTGTGTACTTCTGATCAATTCTGACAGATGAGTTTCAATGCCATATCTTCTCTCTTGCTTCCCTCTTCTCCTTCGTTACATCCTATTTTACGAATACGGGTGTCAAAGGAGATATAAGGTCCTGCTTCGTGCTCTTCTGACTGCTTCAACCATAGACACATCATGGTGCTGTAGTTTCTCTGATCCCATCTTCCCGTCTTGTTCTTTGTCTGCCTCTTGCTCTACGTCCCTCTCCTCTTTTATATGCCTTGTATGGTATAGCATCAGGAGACATTCTCTCCAAGTGCGCAAAACATTTGATTTACTGTCTTTGTATTTAATTTAGAATAGGTTCTGTGCTGACTTTATCTCGTAAGACCTCATTCCTGATTTTTATCCCTTCTGGTCACTCCTACAGTCTCTCAGAAACCTCATTTCCATGGTTACAAATTTTTTTTTTTTTTTTTTTGGTGAGTGACCACATCTGGCACTGGTAGCATAGGGTGTGAATAAGTATGCTTTGTATGAGATGTTTCTTTGTGCTGATTGGGATTGCCTTTACTGTAAGAGGGGGACTAGCTGTCCCAATACTTGGCCTGCGCAGCTACATCGGACATTACTTTCTTTGTCCAATTTACCATCTTCATTGAATGTTGTTGCAAGGTATTTAAACTCTGATACCTGTTTAATGTATATATGCTCTAATGCCATTTTTAAATCCTGCTTCTTTCTTTCTATAGACATTACTTCTGTCTTCGATGTTGATTCTCATATTGTTTCATTTATATTTTTCATCTATGGATGGATATGAGATGGCTGTATCTGCAAGGCCTGGTCATCAGCAAAGAGTAATTCGTTGATTTTACTGTTATATTTGTTCCTGGGCCTGGCATCCTTGCTTATACTGTCAATGTAGGGGATAAACAGAAGTGGTGATAAGACATATCTCTGTCTTACTCCAGATGTTACTTTGAATGGTTAAGATGTTGCCTTGTTTATTCTAACTATGCTTCTAACAATCGCTGTATAAGCTTTTGCAAACTTCAATGAGGTGTTCACTTACTCCATATCTAGCCATTACTTTTCATAATTTGTCTATCAACCCTGTCAAAAGCTTTCTCCTCGTCTACAGATACTGCAAATAAGTCTGTGCAGCTTATATTTCTTCTGAAACCCATCTGTTCTTCTGTCAGCTGTGGTTCTATCACTAGTCGCAGCCTCGTTTCTATTATTATCGGTATAAGGATGGATGTCATATGAGACCAGTCATGCTTTAGGTTAAAGGTGGGGTCATCCAGCCCTCAGGCCATATAAATTCTGGTAAATTATTTTGCAGAGACCTTGAACTGACATCCCATTTTAGTGGATTAAGTGTGTGATGAAAGGTAGCTGAAGAAGTTCAGTGGGTTCTGAGAAGGGTCTATTGCTTAACTAAGTCATCATAAAACCCCACTTCCACTATCTCATACTACGAGATCCTCTCGGCAGCCAATCGTAGTAAAATATATGCTTAAGGGAGGTCAAATAAAAATAACTGTTAAATGAAACTAGGTGCTGTCTGTATTTGCTACCTGATCATCTGTACATATTTCATGCTGGTTATTTTATGTTGTGCTTTGTTTTGTGCAATGTAAAGACCAGAGGCGCTGGGACCTGGGACTCAGGTACTTGGAGTTCCCCCCGCCACCACCCCAACGAAAATTAAGAGGTGTGGGGGCACTGAGGGCTAACTCCCCTTCCCCCCATAAAATTTGCAGGGGCATCATGTGGTCCCTGCCCTAATAATGTATAGAAATTCTCTTTTTAAGTACTAGCTTACAACTTTCTTTTATTTCAGAAATAGTAAATCTAAATACAGCACCTTGAGTTTCCTCATGTCCCTAAAAAATTATAAAAAGGGAGGGGGGGGGGGCTGAAGTCCCCAAAGCATCAACCCCCCCAACTGATGTGGCTTTTCTAGGCAGATTTACATTCAGTAGTTTGTCATTGCTTCCTCAGCGGCCAGCTATCCAAACTGATGCAAGGCAGTCTGCTGCCAAATCACCTGCAGCTGTGATTGAATGCAGCTCTCTGGCATTATGAAGCACATTTGCAATACCTAATGAACTACCACTCATTTCTGATTTAGCTATTCTGCCATGCATGATGCTTGTGTGTCTTACATCTTCTCTACTGGTGTACCCCTATCTCCTTTTTCCTTCCATTTCTTCCTGTTTTCACAACACTCAGGTTTTCATGACATATGCAAAGAAAGTGGATTGACTGCTTATGATGCAGATAATTAATTCTCTTTGTGAGTGAAATTTTTTCAAAGTATTTTCATTACTCCAAGTATCTTCATTACTCAAAGTATCTTCATTACTCAAAGTAGTTTCATTACTCAAAGTATCTTCATTCCTCAAAGTATTGTCATTACCTTTTTCTTCATGCGTGATGTTATCATTCTTCTACAATAAGGTAATCGCAGTCCAAATTTCACAGGAAATGGGTCACTAGATACCTACTCCATTCCTGTAACAACGAAATTTTGAGCGAGGAGAGGAGTGGGTCAAGGTGTCCCAACAAGTTTCAGACTTGTTTAGGGTTCTAATCACGTTAGATCGTGAGTGCAGAGACTGGCCAGCTGGTGCTGCAGAATCAGAAGTTCAACAAATGTTTCATGACAATTCCCGCCCAAGTGATGTGATTATCTGTACAGATGGCTCTGTGTTGAGTGGCAGACAAAGTGCATGGGGTTTCATAGCACAGGCGAATGGACGTTGCCTAGTGCAGCAAAGCCTTGCATATGATATCATGACCTTAGAATGGAGGTGGAGGCAGTCTCTGCTGCCCTAAGCTGTACACCCATGCCATGATTGTAACTGACTCACAGAGCATGCTGAGAAAGGTGAAAACAGGCTTCGTGCAGTGGCACGCATCACTTCAGAGGTTTTGGGTGGTGAGCATCCTTTGGATATTTTCTCCAGGTTATGCCAGTGTGTTATGAAATGAGCAGGCAGATATACTGGCTGGCTCTGCACCACTTAGTGGTGAATTGATGTATGACAAGTTAGATATTGTGAGGGCCCTTTGGGAGCGAGTAAACAGTGCAGAGGCACAGTCAGATCATTACGGTCTAAGGAGAATGGCGCTGTAAGGAGTTACCAGGGGATTTGGTCGACGCTCAACACTCAGGGGAAGGATGGGACAGATATACAATCAGACGATTACTGGTACCATCGGAATTGAAACTCCTTGCTTGATGCTGAAGATGAGGACTGAGCACTTATGGAAGTGTCCCGAGTTCTGTGATGTCGATTCTTAATTCAACATTCCTGTGCCAACTAAAACCACACAGAACGTCTATCATTGTCTTTTATGAAAACATTGACAAATACTGCAGTCTCAGCAAAGCCACTAGCAAAACACACGCATTAAATGCATAAGGCAGCTGTCAGAAGTGCCAGCACAAGCGGTCTGATACAAGAAATGCGGTTCGTCATCAATGGAAGCAAGTTACAACAAATCAGTAGTTGCAGACATGATTAATCACGTAAGGTAGCACCAGTTCTGTGACAACAGGCCACTAGCTATTTTCTGAATTTCACAACACAAACCATATTTTGGCACAATCGGAAAGCATTTTAAATGAAATCCACAGCAGACAGTAACTTCTATAAAACAACAATAAACTTATTTCAAATAACTAAACGTGTTTGCCACTTTAAGACGGTGTAGAGCTGAGGAGGGGAGGCGGTCCTGTGTATAATCTCAACCTGACGATTTTAGGCTGCATTTTTATTGCAGTCGCCAACAACTGCAGGTAAAGATTTTTATTTTTGCCATGGACAGAAAAATTGTATATCCCTTACTGAGGATCAAACCTTTGGCATGAAAGCCCAGAACTGTAACCACTAGGCTAACAAGTCCATATTTATTTAACTATCTAATGGACAATTAAAGAAATAGTTTAATGCAACTGTATTGTTTTGTACCACCAGTAATTACAGCAGAACATTCCTTGTGTGTGTACTGCCCCTATCCTTCACTATGTGATGACAGTTCAACATACCTTAAATGGTGATCCATTATAAACTACACTGCCCTGAGAGGTAAGTCACAACAGTGATGACATAAGAGAGCTAGCAAGCACCATTAATTCCATGCCTGTCAAAAATAATCGATGGTCTAACATTTACTGTGTGAGTGTTCTTTGCTAACTGCACTTTCAGCAATAACAGTTATGTAACCATCTGAGAAGAGTGTAATCGAAAATTACTCTAATAGAGGACATATAAAAGAAATTATATGTAGTAGACTAACACAAGCTATTATCTGGGGGGGGGGGGAGGGGGCGCTCTGTGGCGAAGTGGTCAAGCCGTTTGCCTCGCGCTCTGAAGGTCATGGCTGTACCACCGTTCAGTTCACGGGTGCAATTTTTACAGAGATCCTGGGGATCGTCGCCAGAGCTCGTGCTCTGTGCGGCGCTCTCGGCAGGCGGCTAGCAGTTCTGTGAGAAGAGACAAAGCTAAATGGGATAAAACCTAGTGTAATGAAGTCAATCCTCTCGACTTTAACTGTAAGCTTTTACCATACAAGTCTGGGTGGAAAGTGTGCTCCAACCACACCCCATTAAAACACAACAAACATCAGTGAATATGGACATAAACAACAAGTCAGTTTTTCACATATTTCTTTATTGTCTTTGCCATTCTTACAAAATAATGTTTAGTTTTTAAAGTAAGAATGTTACAAAGTGTACCAAAAATTGTACAATCATGGTCTCCCAACACCTGCTCTGTGTCTTGATATCACAGTCTGAACAATCAGTTCATATTGGAAAAAAATGTTCACTACAACCATATATTCAAATACATGAAAACGCATGACAATGTAAGTACTGAGCACACTTGATTCCAGTTTTGCCGCACAAAGAACCCTCTTCAACGCATTTAGGTGTTTTGGACACACAGGGCTAGACCTATATTTTATAGAACAGTCGGCACTTGGTGGGTGTTGTGGTCAACATCACGCCAGCTGCTTTTACTTCCCATGACTTTCCTGGTACCTATTTAATGCTGGGTTGACCTGACAGCCATGGTCATTCTTGAAAATAGTCCAGCTCCATCAGCAGCTGATTCCACCGTCTTCCTATCCGCGAGCAAAAGTCTAGCCACTACACCAGAGCGGCTCCTGCTCTGAAAATAAATGATAACTATTTCTACTATTTCTAAATGGACAATGAATGTTGGTCCACACTTTTCACTTAAAGACTGGAATTTTTGGTCTAGGGCCTGATGTGTCCCGTGAACTTCTTGTGTTTGTGTAGTGTATTTCTCTCAGAATCTATTTCTCTGTCTTTCTTTAGCTCGGCAGCCAAAGCTTCTTTATTTATAGATTCAAAATGGAATATTTCGGCCACATCAAAAGACACCACACACTCACTGGAGGGAAAAGATAACGGTAGAGGCAGCAAGAAGTAGACAGTGATATAAATGGGAGGAAAACATCAAGAGATGGAGGAACAGTAGTGTTAGAGAGTGTACAACCAGAACGAGAGATAAGAGTGTTGGATATTCTATGCAATCTTAACTGTGGACATAATACCTGGCTGAATGGCCGACAAAGAAGTAGCAGTTTTAGTTTCAACCAGTTTCTCTTAAGACTTAAAAATACCTTTTTTCTTTAACGCAGGCACAAAGATGTAAGAACAATAAGATAAGAAGAAGATTATAACAACATATTACACAGTAATCATCAATAACACCCTGTATATGCATTGTCAGATGACAGAAGTTGGTGATCATACACTATTTTTTAAAAAATGCATTTAAAAAAACAGTTAATGTAAGTTCAATATCCAGATAACCCTGCAGTGGAAATATTTGTGCAATGAGATCAGTTTTACTGTTAACACATCTGGCTGTGTGCAATAATTACAACTGCATACAAGCAACAACTTCACGTATCGCATATACAGCTACTGTATCTACCACAACAGGAAATATTCAAACATATCTGCAAAAAAACATTTTGTGGGGTGTGAACTATAGCTCTGTCTCTATCATCCCCCCCCCCCCTTCCCATCCCTAAGCAAAGAAAAATAAGCCTGTCACTAGGAAATGTCTGTAGTTGTCCAAGTGAATTTGTCCTTGATACTGCTCTCTTTGGTGTTTAACCTTTCTTCTTGTTCTGCATTTGCCCTTTCAATGAAGGTTGGCATGATATGTTGTGGTTTACAGCTAGGCTGCATTATCCTTACCTTCTTGCCCAATACATCCAATTTTACCAAACACCTAATTATTTGCCTTTTAAGAAATGCTTGCTAAGAGAAAGTGTGTCGATCTACCCCACCACCCTCGCCAAAATAAAGTCCCGGAATCCCACAGGGAATGTTTAACATTTAACTGGTTCCGATTATTCACACAACAATTCATTTACATTTCAATTATTGTTCATAACTTCCAGTTCCCTGACATAATATTAATATACCCGCAGTAATTTTTGTGCTATTTTCCCCACTTTGCTGAAATAACACCATTCAGAATAATTTTCTGGCGAGTATGACATAATCAAGGAAAATATGTCAAACAGATCTGATGCTTCAAGACAAGAAATCTTCTTCTCTTTTTCTTTTTAGTGTTCACCGGCTGTAAACCCCAACAGAAGTTTCTGGTTATTTGTCCATTCTGGACTTTGGACTTGTTGCAGAGTTTTTACAGACCTGGCTTATCTGTAGGCAGACTGTTTGTTTCTTGCCTGTCAGGCAGATGCACTCTGACTTCTAAGACATCACACCTAATTAGTCACCTTCTAGAACATGCTTGTTAGGAGGCTAGTGCGTCTTCTATTCTCTCCCCCCCCCCCCACCCCAAGATGGGAACAATCTTCTGGAATGCCACAGGGAACTTCTTCTACTTCTTTGCGTTCACCAGCTGTAAACTCTAGAGGAAAGTTCTGGTTTTTTTATCCACTTCTGGACTGCAGTCCTGTTCCAGAACCTGAGTGTTGCGTGTGCATCCGTTTTACAGATCTGACTCATCTGTATGCAGACTGCTGGTTCCTTGCCTCTCAGGCAGATGCACTCCAACTTTGAAGGAAGCTCCCAATTAGTCGACTCTTACAACATGCTTTTGGGTAAGCAGTGGGTCTATTCTTGTTTTCCCTATAACAGGGCCCCGGAACCCATACAGGGAACTAATGTCAAACAAAATCCTACAAGATATTATGATATGTTATCTCAATCACTAAAGCAGGGAAGGGGGTGAATTCTGACTCAAGATGTTTACAAGATGTCTAGGTAACAAAATTCACTGCGTCTACACAAACGTTCAGTGTGATAGGGGATGGCTAAATTTCCCAAAAATAGCCTTTAAGTTGGGTGGGAGAAAGGCTTTTTTTTTAAATGGCTTTAAAAATGACCTGAACTAAACAAACATGCTTCACTGAAATGCTACATAAAACATGTAAATGGCACAATCTATTCATTCAATACAGGACTCAGTGTTACTTCCAAAAAGGCATTGTGAAATGTATCAAGAAGGGACTGCTGTATCTGATGATCCTGGCAGGTGGTCGAGTGCCTAGCATGCTCACATTTTCATGCAGGGAGGATCTTGCCATGGGTTTTCACTGCACTGGGTTTCACCCCACATGGCTCGGGTCTCTATCCACAGAACGGCTAGCCGCTTGCTGAGTCACACAAAATGCAAACACCATAGCTCCAGTGATGATTCCCAGAGGTCCCTATAAAAATGGCACTTGGAACCGAAAGATGCAGCCGTGAAACAAACCCAGAACCTGCAGAGTGCAAGGCAAATGGCTTGACTTCTTTGCCATGGAGACCCCATGGAGACAAAGTTGAAGGAACAGACAGACATTAAAAAAAAAATTGAACAGTTCTTGCAGTGCTTAGAAATGTATGAAAATAAACACAGCTACAATTATAAAACCAACATAGTTAAAATCATAAAATGCAATCGGTGCATAAACATAAAGCAATTCCCGTCAGCCATGTAAAATATAAAATATGAGATCAATTAGATTTGATTGATATATCCCTCCATTATGAAACATCAGTGATAACCATATTATGGATAGGGATACAATATGTACAGTGAAAACTGTAGTAGTAGTAGTAGAAGTTTGTCACCTCCAGGATTGTAGTCAGGAGGTTTAACACTTCAAGGATGAGAATCCAACATGTACAAATCCCGAAAAGCCCTGTTCAACTGTAAAGTTATACTAGGACCCCAAAAGTTATGATGTAATCTGAAGTCTGGACCAGGCAGGGAAATCAACGGAAAGTATAGAAAGTTGACTGATATCCAACGTTCTCTTCAACAGCCGCAAACACAAAGTTTACTTGGAAAATAAGTTTGTACAGAATGTTGATACCCAAGGACTTAGCAGACCAATGACACCTACTATGAGCTAAGTTAGTTGCATATACTTTAAAGGACATTGCAGATCTAGCCCCAGCATTTTTTGGCTGTTATCCCACAGGAGAACTGTTTGTGGATGTAAATCTTTAAGTATGTTTGGCTATGACAGTAAGTAAGGGAGGAAAGTGGAAATGCACTTACTGAGCAAATTCACAATACAGACCTTTGGAAAATCTCACATGTGGCAAATTCACAAAGTAGTCTGATGTGAAACTGAACACACTGAGCAAATTTACAAGAGAGATCAATGTGAAAATGAACACAGTAAGCACATTTTCAAAAAAAAGTCGACTTAAAATGAATACGCTGAGAACATTTTCAAAACAGACAAATGTGAAAATGAACACACTGGGTGAATTCCCAAAACAAACTGATTTGAAAATGCACACATCTAGGTAAATTCACAAAAATACAAACTGACAGAACTGAAAATGACTGACAGTGTCAACAGAAATGTTGTCGCTAATGAGAAATATAGAATACATCTGTAGCTTATAAAGAATTAGAGAAGTCTCATCAAAATTTTCTGCTATAGAGAAGAAGCATACAAATCCACTTAGGCAAATAACAATACATTCCAATGTTTCTTATAACAAATCCAACAGAAAACAGGGGCATTTAAAAACAAGAAAATAAAAAGACATACACAGTAAATGTATAAAATATATCTGTATGTCATGGAAACAAGATGCTAATACTGAATTACTTGAACATGATATATTCAAAGTAAAATATTAATTAGTCAAATATGTTTCTTTAATGATTTTATCAAATGCCAAGTTGGAATCAAATCACAATGGCACTTGCAGTCTCAATTCCCCACCCCCCTACCCTGCCGCTCCAAGCATACAGGCGCACACACACACACACACACCACTGTATTCACAGACACAGAAAGACAAATCTGTCAAGTGTTGAAATAAAACATGCAGAATTCATGTTGCAATCAAACTACTTGGGACATACAACCATTATTCACACAGTTAACATGAAAACATTGACATTTTTCACTTAGCGTCTACTGACAATGAATACCAGCATAGCAGATCTACATTATAAACATAAGGCAAACATCAAACACAATGGCTGCAAAAAAAAATGCATTCACTGAGATGGAAGAGTTAATTTTTTCAATATTTCTGTACAGTTTAGCATGCATGGAAGAGACAAGCCAATTTCCAAGAATCTTCAATAAGCAACAGTTAAGACAATGACATCTACGCTGAGCACAGATCTAGCTGGCCAACAAGAAACATCCTGATTTCTAATGATGATATAAGATGGTGCATGTTTAATGGAGGACCGACCTCTACATGCCCTCTACAATACTGCCCAGGCTTTGTGCTGAGGAGAGGAGAAACTTCATCCGTGGTCTTAAATCTTTCAGTACCAGAGGATTTTGTTAAAGATACCTATGACATTTGTACCCACAGTGAAAGAGCATAGGTCTGCAACCTCCAAAGAGGCAGCATTTACAGTGCTATATGTTACAAAATGTGGCCAGGTTTCTATAGCTAAATTTAAATCATACACTAAAACACCAGGCATCTATGGGAGCATTAGGGTAATAGCAGAACACATACAGTGTGTTGCTTGGGACATAAGAAGTTAACTGGTATCGCCATAGGTTGTGATGGCAATGCCTCTCAACAGCAATATGTCTAGAAAGACGGAAAGCACAAACAATATATAGCACCAAAGAGACTTTAACAAAAACAAGGCTGCAAAAAAATATAAAATTTGGCAGGAGCACAGGAATACAATCGTATCATGGAACTAGAGAATGAAATTAAAAGGATGAGGAGGACATGGGATGAGATGCATATGATAGCAAAAGATAGGCCTATATGCTCCATTGGGGAATAAGGGGCAGAAGAAGAAGTAAAAAGCCTGCACAGCTAAGTGAAAACACACTATGAATCAAATCTGATGAAAGCCATACAACTCAAGCTTTAAAATCCTGTAAAAACTGTTATCTGAAAAATGCCCCAGTCAGTTAGTTAGTGCTATTACCTATCTGCTTACGTCCTCATCCTTATTTTACATATATCTGCATTAAAAATAACATTTTTTAAAAGGATTTTTTCATTTAAAAACATACTTTCACCAGGTTTGCTTTCAGACCTAATAGTCACACGTGTGAATTCCCACAAGGGTGGTTAGTTTATTAAATTAACCTGGACTGTGAGGTAATTAATTTACTGTCCAGCTGTGCCATTATATGTCACACAGGGCTTGCAGTCTACTTCTCCATTCCATTCTAGGCTCTCAGGTCAGTAGGGTTTAAAATGGGAGCCAGGAGATGTACTAGAAAGTTATGATGGCTGGAATAACAGTGACTCATTATCCGTCAAATGTCACGTTGTCTACACAAATAAGGAACCAACATTGTATACATAACACGCCTGAAGTCAGAAAGAAGGCTCCTTTAATTATACAATTCACATTTACTGGAATTCAATTTATCTAATAGTTTTCTCTTCTTGTGGGTTCACCCTTAACTCTTTGAGTCCCAAGGAACGCATAATACGTTCATAGGTTACTGCCTTGAAGCCCAATGAACGCATGATGCGCCGATTTTAGTCTCTTTTGACTACCCCTTGGGCCTGTGATGCTAAACCCTCTGGGACTCAAAGAGTTAAAAGAGTGGTTGGCATGTTGTGCTGCAGGTTACAGCTAGGCTGTGATATATGGAATGTTCAGCCTAACACATTTGATTTCAGCAACATAATTGTTAGGAGCAGTGGGTCTATTATTTTTCAGAAATAAATAGGGTTCTCGAAACCCACAAAGAGAACCTAATAACATAACATGGAGACAGGTCTGAAACAAAACCATGCAATTTCAATTATGGAAAGACACAATCCTCTATGTTAAGGTTTAGGTTTAGAAAACGACATGGCCCATGGGTGTAACCCATAAGTGCTCTGTTCCACTTCTAACTCAAGCCTGTCCGAAGAAACTGAAACCAGGGAAAATTGCTAAAAATCCAGGTAAAAAAATCCCAGCCTTTACCGGGGCTTGAACCCGGGACCTCCAGCACAGCCATTCCTTGGGACCACGCAGTGTTGGCCCCCCCCCCTCCCCCCCCCCACCATGTCAGTGGCTATAGAACTGGAAGTTTAAGTTACCATGTTATTTTACAGCTACTTTCATTTTAAAAAGGTCCAACAAGACATAATACAAATCATGCAGTGACATATCACAAGCAAAATAAATTCCAAGACATTAAATTATAATGTTCCTTTTCAGAGTATGTTTCTTTATCTGTTTAAGAATCAAGTTTCTTTATCTAATTCAATAAACATATTTAAAGTATAATAGTCTTTGTCTGTTTAAATATATTATCTTGGTCGATGAATGTTTACACATAATCAGCTCTCCTATGTCTTCAAGTCAGCAATTTTTGTGTAGGTTATAGGGTAGGATAGCTTGTACATGATTACATCTATGAGAAACACTAGATGAACACAAAATACAATTTCACATTAAACAGATGCAATCAGCTACACAGACTGTGTGCATTCTCACATATTGCAACAGATTCTGCATCAATAAAATATATGCACTATACTATAAGGATTGATTTGCTAATCTGTTAACCTAAATACCCAGGCCAAAATAATGCAAGAGGAAACTGGTGCATAATGAGGAGAAGCTTGAAATAATAAATTTATCTGAACAGAATAGGAAAAAAAGGTGTGAATCTGAGATTTCTTTTGTTAAGCATAAAGGAAGTGGCTTTGTACACAACCAGAGTTAGAACAACAATTATGCATGCTGTGATGTCTATAATATCACCTATAAGTCTCCAAATGCTGTTACGCCGAGGGCGGGGCTGAGGATAAGCTCTCAGTCTCCATGAACTACCCTCAAGGCATGCGTCTCTCAAAGCCTCTGACAGCAAAAGTCCAACTCCTGGCCTTCTCGCAGAGATGTTTAAACTAACAGGAGAAGGGGTGAAAGCGGGTCTCTGGCGCTTTA
Organism: Candidula unifasciata; assembly: GCA_905116865.2. Taxonomy (NCBI): domain Eukaryota; kingdom Metazoa; phylum Mollusca; class Gastropoda; order Stylommatophora; family Geomitridae; genus Candidula; species Candidula unifasciata. Next base: position 194,896 of record CAJHNH020000643.1, read on the forward strand.
ACCAGACGCTTCTGCAATCTGCAAGTGCTCAGGTCCATTCGGTCTAGAGTCCAGAAAACTGCACGGCGCTGCGCTAATTATTACTGGATCTAACTTAGTGAGAGGATACAAACCTCAGCAGCTACTGGCAACATAAGGGGAATGTATGCTGGCATCAAGAAGGCTATTGGGCCAGTAAAAAGAAAGATTGCCCCTCTCAAATCAACCATGGGCGAAATCATAAAGGATCGGACAAAGCAGCTGGACCGATGGGTGGAGCACTACTCAGAGCTATATGCTACAAGCACCTTTGTATGTGAAGAGGCCTTAAATGCAATGAAATGTCTGCCAACCATGGGTGAACTAGACAAGGAACCCTCCGTCACAGAAATCGGTGAGGCAGTAGATGGGCTTCCTTCAGGGAAGGCCCCAGGAGAGGATGGTATCCCACCTGAGATCCTAAAATTCTCCAAGGATGCTATTCTTCCTGAGCTACACAAGATCCTCTGTCAGTGTTGGCAAGAAAAATCGGTGCCACAGGATATGAGAGATGCCAACATTATAACTCTCTATAAAAAATAAGGGAGATAGAAGCGACTGCAACAACTATCGCGGTATCTCTCTATTGAATTATGTGGGAAAAGTCTTTGCTCGTGTTATTCTAAAGAGGTTGCAAATTCTAGAGAACAGAGTATACCCGGAATCACAGTGTGGGTTTAGGACCCAGAGATCAACAGTTGATATAATCTTCTCCATCAGGCAGCTACAAGAGAAGTGCAGAGAGCAACAGAGGCCACTGCTCATTGCTTTCATAGATCTCACTAAGGCCTTTGACTATGTCAGCAGAGATGGTCTATTCACGATCCTTGAAAAATATGGATGCCCACCTATACTACTGAGCCTAATCAAATCCTTACATGAGAATATGAGGGGGACCATAATATATGACGATTCATTATCTCGACCCTTCCAGATTCGAAATGGAGTAAAGCAAGGATGTGTTCTGGCTCCCACGCTGTTTGGCATCTTTTTTACCGCATTATTGAGGTGTGCATTTGGGACAGCAACTGAGGGGATATACCTCCGTTCGAGGTCAGATGGCAATCTTTTTAATCTGTCCAGGCTACATGCAAGGACGAAGGTGCACACGAGATGCCTCAGGGATTTTCTGTTTGCGGATGATGCAGCCATTGTGGCAGATTCAGAGGATGATCTGTAGATCCTGATGAATCGCTTTGCAAATGCTTGCAAAGAATTTGGGCTTACTATCAGCCTGAACAAAACACAAGTGATGGGATTGAATGTTGGAAATCCACCAAACATTAGTGTGTATGACCATCAGCTGCTGGCTGTAAATGAGTTTGAGTACCTAGGCTCACGTATCTCAGGCAATCATTCTCTGGATGCAGAACTAAACAAACGTATAGGAAAGGCCTCTGCTATGTTTGCAAATCTCACAAAGAGAGTCTGGTCAAACAAAAAGCTAACTGATAATACAAAAATGAAGGTTTATGAGTCTTGTGTCCTGAGCACATTACTGTACGGCTGCGAATCCTGGACTCTCTATGCTCCACAGGAAAAAAAGACTGAATACCTTCCATATGCGCTGTCTGAGACGCATCCTTGGTATATTATGGCGAGACCTTGTCTCCAACGAATGTGTGCTCACAAGAGCAAAAATACCATCAATGTATTGTATACTGAAGCAAAGACGTCTGCGCTGACTGGGACATGTCTCCCGCATGGAGGATGGTCGTATTTCAAAAGATCTCTTATATGGTGAATTGGTAACTGGGAATAGACCTACAGGAAGGCCAAAGCTGCGCTTTAAAGATGTATGCAAACGTGACCTAATAGATACCAACATAGGCACAGAAACATGGGAAAAATCAGCTGCAGATGGACTACTATAAAGACAGAAAATGAAAGACGGACTGTCACATTTTGAAAGAAACCGAACACAACGAGCTGTGGAGAGGAGACACCGGAGAGTAAAACTGCCTCACAACGAGGGAGTATCTGCTTTTGTGTGTATCCTGTGTGGCAAAGGCTGCCATTCCCGCATCAGACTTTACAGTCACAGCAAATGCTGTTCCCAAAGCCAGCGGCACATTTCCATAGTCCCCCGGGACTGACGGATGCCATTATTACCATTATTAGATGTCTATAAGAAAGTGCTGAACGACTAGCAAAGTAGAAACAATGTGAAGAAATAGACACTTTCAGAAGTTCCGCCTCATAATCTTAACACTGGAGTGTTGCAAGAATTATTTGGGTTCAAAGTCGAAAAGGAAGACAAAGTAATTGTACACATTCAGAGCACCACAATAATGTTATTGAAGAACCAACTGTACATGATAATGTTGGTCCACAAACAGCACAAAGGTCTTGCACGAGACAGATGCACTGAAAATACATGGTGAGAAAGTTGAAAATAAATGGCAAGAAAATGGAAAAATACTTGGCTCAACAAGAGAGACAGAAGACATAAAACTAAGAATTACCCTGCAAAATTATCAACTGATTAACAGTAAGCACAGCAGAATAATCTCAGAAGCTGCAACAGCTGATGGCAACGAATCTTACTTTGATAAAAAATAACATGTTGATACACTGACTTCGTTGCTTTAGACACATTATTAATTTCAAACAATTGTTAATGTAGTATTACTGATAAGATGCTATTCTAGCATTCCAGTCAATGCATCAGTAGTCCAGACTGCTTTCTTGTCGGCCCTTTTTGGGACTGACCCAGCTTCATAAACAAGACTTCTCTGGTAAAGTAAAGCTAATTAATAGGATAGGTGGCCTCACTGCCTTTTATGAACTGCTAGGCAACAGATAATATTAACTAAAAGCTATAATTAAATAGGCCTCAGCAGAATGTATAAGTGCAGTAAGATTTTTGGTTTAAGATCATCATTCAGAGCAACAATAAATAATATGCAAGATCTTTAAGTGAGCTTAATTATTTGCAGTAAATGAGATCTTCAAGGGAGCTTAATTATGTGCAGTAATAAGATCTTCAAAAAAGCTTAATATGAACCCCCACATCACATGCAGAGCTAATTAATGACATTTATAAATTATTCCCAGCACAAGATCACACAATTCCCCTTATTAATGTTATGATAACATACAGAGGACAGATAAAGGAATGAATATTGTGATGTAAGAGTGAGCACCTGTAACTATCCTTCCATTTATAGTCCTATAATACTAGGTCCCACTAGGTCATCAAGTTAATGACTGTTTGATCAGGCCTTTTCATTTTTGGGGATACGATGTGATAAAGGCATTTTTTTCCAATCAGCCGAAAGTTGGATTCAGGACTTTCTTAGCATGCCAAATTATATCTTCCCTTGTGTCAAGCCTGTAGTATAATTTTGGGAAACGTCTGAGATCTTACTAAATGTCCACATTTTTGCATTGGTGGTCTGTATGGTCATGGGAAAATAGCAGGCTATGGATTTTTACTTTTCACCATTATCAGAGAGCTAGCAGTCCCCAACAATGTTGGCTGCAGTGCCAGGCCTGATCACACCTCATAGAACAAGCAGCTGCATGGAGTCATAAATAAACAACACACAATTCACAATGAATATGATATATTATTAACATCAATGTACCAGCATTTTGAGAAACAGAAATGCAATCATAGTTAAAATGAACAAACAAATCAACCTGATTTACCTTACCAACAAGTGCTACAGGAATCAGCTCACAGTTGCTTCATGCATCACATTATATACATCACACATATACTCTGGACTTCAAATTTACAACAAATTCTTTTTACTGCATCTGCTCAAATGTGAAGTGATTCCTAAAGCGCCACCAATTCCAAATCGAACAAAATTGTCTCCAACGAGAGGCCCCATTGCAAACAACTGAGGCTCATGAACAGACTGATAGGAATACGCATCAATGTCAATAATGTTGTGCTTGCTGTCAATGGGCCACTCTGGAACTATGCCCAAGTGGCGACCTTCCCGAGGAAGAAATCCCAGGTCTGGTCTGGAACCAATCATTATAGCTGTAAAGGAAACATCGAACCAAGTGACTGTCCCTGAGCGCTTACAGTTAACTAGCACTTTATTGTGCATTATCTCTGTGATGGTGTGGCCTGGCAGAGGCTTGTACAGTTCACTGACTTCTTTTCCTTTCATGAGATTGTGAACGTGGTGGTACTCTGGGTACATAGCTTTAGGCAGCTTGGAGAAGATGAGAGTTGGGTCTGAAGGCCTGCGCCGGAACACATGAATGACAGGCACATTTGATTCCATTGCTGTTAGAATGGCATCTGCGGCACTCAACCCTGCACCCACCACAAGAACTGGGTCTGTAACGGTGGATGCTTCACAATTAGACAGAAGTTTCTCAAACTCACCTAAAGTGTGAACCACAGTAGGCAGGTTTTCTCCTTCGACACCAAGGCGGTTAGGAATGTCATATGCACCAGTAGCTAGAACAACATGAGGAGCAACATAGCAAAAGTCTCGCCTTGCAACAGGCACACCCTGGTCATCCATACTAGTGCAGTACCCTCTGACCTCCCAACAATGAGTGTGGTTGACCCTGACATTACGACAACAAGGCTCCACTTCCCCACTTTCACTGTCCACGTTACTACGTAGATGGAACACCCGCTGTACAGATGTCACTGTGTGAAAGTCGCGAAAATGTTTCTCTAGCCCCTGCAGCTTGACATATGCTGCATAATACTCCTTCACATCACCAACTGTGGCACGACCAAGCAGGGAGTCCCTTGTTGGAGAATCTCTGAGGAATAAACACAAAGTGCTCGATAAATGGATGATTCAAACATTTTACTTCACTTCTTCTTACTTCTTAGCATTCACCGCTGTAAACTCCGCCATAAAGTTATGGTAGTACATCCACTTCTGGACTTTGGTCTTGTTCCAGAAAAAGAATTGACAGTGCTCATCGGTTTTATAGATCTCGCTTATTTGTATGCAGACTGGGGATTTCCTCGCCTCTCTGGCAAATGTACTCAAACTTTGAAGGGAACTCCTCTAATTAGGCGCCTTGTACAACATACTTGTTAAAGAGGCAATAGGTCTATTCCGGCCCCCCCCCCCCCTTTTCTCCCCAGAATAGGGCCCCAGGACTCACAAGTGAAACTTCATTAAAGCAAAAATCAGAGTCATTAAGTAATTAGAAAGCCACACATTTAGTAGCAGCTTACAGAAATCCTATGAAAAGTAAAGGACCCCTTTCACATTTTGAGGCATGCTAGACATTTGGTGCAAGCCTCATATGTATCTCATATTGTTATAGACTAACCGACAATCATAAATTATGTGGTCAGCATCACTTTGACTGCCTTTACTTCCCATGACATTTCCCTGATACTTACTAGAAGCCGGGTTGACGTGACAGCCCATGTCAATTAGGACAAATCCACAAGGATGTGAATTCAAACCGAATGTCCCTGTGTGAGTTCTGGGCCCCTTTGGTGGAAGGGAGAAGAGACAGACCCACTGGGAAGTGGGGAGGGGGGGGGGGGGGGGGGGGGGGGGGGGGGGTGTGATGATAGGCACATTGCCTTGCTATCAAGCATGACGTAAAGGGCGATTAATTAGGGATTTTTCTTTCTAAGTCAGAGCGCATCTCCTGAGATATGAGGAACTAACAGTCTGCATACAAATAGGCAGATCTGTAAAACAGATGTGCATGCATTTACAAGTTCTGGAAGTGGACGAGCAACCACAACTTTCTGCCGAATTTACAGGAAGTGAATGCTAAGAAGATGAAGAAATCCAATGAGCACTGGTTTGGCAGGCATTTAAACAGAAATATTAGTTGAAGATAAACATGTTTCTCAAATTCTCCCATTTTGTTCTTTTTGGTATTGACTTTAGCTGTCAAATCATTCTCATATAGCACACAATGATGTCAAAATAATACCACATGTACATACCTGTTTTTCCTGGCAAGCCACTCTTTGAAACTCATATTTGGAAGCTCCATCCAAGAATTCTGGCTAATTGTCTGCATACTGCCATCGATTTTCTAAAGCAAAATAAAGTTATATTGTTAATATTGATATATGTTATTGCTGATCTGGATTATCTAAATTATGTACACAAAGATAATAATTCTTGGTTTTGCAATCCGGAATTTTTAAAAATGAACAAAGGACAGAAATGTATAAATACAATTTAAATAAATAAAGGTAGTGATGTGGAGATTAATTCATTAGAATATGAGGTGTTTACATAGCTGTTCATATTCCAGGCCACAGTAAAGTAAATGTCCCTTTTCCACACCTTTAGGCATATAAGGCATATAGGGCTAGACCTAATTTTTTATAGACCAATCGACACAAGATATCTATGGTCAGCGATGTGGTCAGCATCACGCCCGCCGCCTTTACTTCCCGGGACTGCACCCGGTACCCACTCAAGGCTGGGTCCATCTAGGAGTCAAGGTCATTTCAGAAAATAGTCCAGCTCCACTAGGAAGCGAACCTACGACCTTCCAATCCGAACGCGAGCATCTAGCCACGGCGACTCCCAGACCATAAATCAGATGAGATCTTATATATACTGATTTTAAAAAACAACATCATAGCAGACGGGGCATACCCATATATGCTCCATCCCTAGCAGTAAATGTCTTCAGGTGTAGATGCTAATTGTTCCTGTAGTTCATTGACAATACACTTGTTCGTTTACTCTCATACATCTTTCCTTGCCAGATCCACTCCTAATTCCATGTTCACACATTGCTACACATGTTATTTCATCTAGCCTAGTGCCTAGTGAGTATTCCTGCAGCTATCGCTGTTGTAACCAAAAAAAAAGACTGCTCTTTCACTCCCTCGCACTCCTGCATATCCCAGACAGTATATCCATATGAGTCACTGTAATGCTGATGTGCTGACGCTTGGTATCCAGTCATGCCACATTTGGAACTTTCTACAGTAAAAACATAAGTTTCATTTCATCTGTTTCCCAGTGAGGGTTCTAGGACCCTGTTTTGAGGGAGAAAATGAACAGATTTACTACCCTCTATTAGAGCCACTGCATCCCTTACAAACATGTCATAAATGATGTCTAATTAGAGGTTTCCTCCTAATTCAGACTGCATCTGCCTGAGATGTGAGGAATCGACAGTCTGCATATTAATAATACACATAAACCAGATATGTAAAAGGATGCATGTATGTGTAAAATTCAAGTTCTGGAAGAAGATACAAACTCCAGAAAAGGGCAAACAACCAGGACTTTCTGCGGCGGTTAAAGATGGTGAACGCTAAGAAGATTATTTTCATTTCTGTTGATCCACTGGACATAAGGTGCTAGTCTCACGACCAATAGGCATGCAACAGACAAAATACTTAATATCGCACCAGCTGCTTTACTCCTCCCCCCCCCCCCCCCCCATTTCCCTGTAGACATTAGAGATTGGTTAACTTGACAGCCCAAGTTTTTTTTTTCCACCCTATTAGTGTTCAAACCTGTGAACATTAGGTCATTTAGCAAGTATGCTAGCTACTATCCAACCAGGGTGATGTGCAGGCTGATAGACTGACTGCTGCCACTACCACTTAATGATAGACATAGAGAAGGCTGTCTGGCTGCAAGAGAACAGACAAGAGTAATCATACCTTTAAAGACTATTCAATGGGCATGAGCAGTGGAGAGGGGGGAGGGACATAATGAGAACTTTTAATTAGGTTGCAAATAGTACTATTAGCAAGTTGACTCTTTATTGGCTACTGAGGAAGGAGATTGAGCAAATGTAGGAATGAACCGAGTGCAGTCTTGATTCATTCATTCATGCTAGGCCCACAGAAATCAATCTTGCAAGATGAACGAACTATGCGGTATTTGTAGGAAGTATACATTTATTTAACCTCTTTGTCTCATTATTCTCCTATATTATTAAATTATTTCCAAGTTGTTACTTTAACTCTTTCACAGTCGTATAATTGTACCTCCTAAAGACTCACAGATTGTTGCTTTAAAATATTCAACCTGAAGGATTTAAAGTATTTAAGTTGCAACTGTCCAGGACTGAACAGTCATGCAGGATATCATTCCTTCAAGAAGGTAAAGAGGCCGATTCAGCAAGTTGGCTGACACAGAACAGCAAGGATACCTTGAAAATAAAAGTTAATGAGGCAGTAAAGTATGAGACACAGTCTGTCAGTGACATACCTGCCATGTTCCACCAGGCTTAGTTTTTCCCAGCACAACATGGGGAATCTCATGCATCTCTTCATGTTTCCAGTCTAGAGCAGATGGATTGTCTACTCCAAGGTCAGCATCGGGATGGAACAGACTGTCAAATAACAGTGCAACAGGATTGTTTGAACGGCCTTCCAGGCCTTCACACAAAGATGGCAAATCCTGAACAGGAATAAATGAAAGCAAATACATAAACACATCGCAAGTTAGGTGAAAAAAGGTACAAATTACATATGTGTTGTTTGTTCCATTTGAATGGTACATTATTCTTTTAATATATTTTCATCCATTCCTTGATTCATTTATAAACAATCCATGCACACCAACATCTTAATATTATTCTGTATACAAACTTTAACCGCCTTGCTAGTCAATCATAATCAGTCAGTTATCTCCACAAGTGAAGATTTGCCCCAGTGGATCTCCAAAGCTTGTCGGCTGTATATTTTCCACCCGCTTTTAAATCTGTCTATTTATGTTTTATTTCCGACTTGCATTGCTGTCTACATTTTACTTACCTGCCATATAACTTCCCCTCTACTGTTTTATATGGATGCTATGTTCTTTATTGTAGCCAAAATTCTGTGTTTTTCTTTTCATTCAACAATTCTGTTTTATTCTTCTTCTTAGATTTTATTGACAGCAAACTCTGGCAGAAAGTTCTGGTTGTTTATCCACTTCAACACTCTTGTTCGATAAGTTAAATTTGATGTTCACATCTGTTTTACAAATAGCTTACATGTACCCATTTCTATGCAGCCTTTTTCTCCCCTCTCGACAGATGTGCTCTGACTTCAGAGGAAAATTCCTAATAATCTGTTGCCTTTTATGACATATTTGATAGGGAGGCAGTGAGCCTATCTCCCCCCTCCCGCCCCCCACGGGGTCCAGGAACCGATGCAGTGAAATTATCTTTCCAATTCCAATCTCTCCACAACCTCTGTACAGTACAGTTTTGTTGTTGTTGTTTATATGAACTATGACCTATATGAACATCTTTATATTATTATTTCTTACTAGCAGCTTCATCTGAACTTTCTGCTGGAGTTTACAGTCAGTGAATGCGAAGAAGATATCACTGTAAAATTCAGTTGCAATAATGCTGGATGTACAATCTGAACTTTCTGCCGAAGTTTACAGCCAGTGAATGCGAAGAAGATATCACTGTAAAATTCAGTTGCAGTAATGCTGGATGTACAATCTGAACTTTCTGCCGGAGTTTACAGCCAGTGAATGCGAAGAAGATATCACTGTAAAATTCAGTTGCAGTAATGCTGGATGTACAATATGAACTTTCTGCCGGAGTTTACAGCCAGTGACTGCGAAGAAGATATCACTGTAAAATTCAGTTACAATAATTTAATTAATAGAATAAGGAAGGACTTTACTTCTTGAAATATAAGACATCAAAGTAATAACAGAAGGACAGGCATGTTGGGCACACACAGTGTACAGGTATACATACTCTTTTATTAAGGACAACTGTATTTTATGACTCACCTGTTCAATGAGAGAAACACCAGGGTTCTCTTCCAACCTTTTGGTCAGAAACTCATTCGACAGTGGTGATCCATTATAGTATGGTCGATTGCCAGACAGGAAATAAGACAAACAAATCGCTGAAGGACCATTACCTGCATGACATTATACATAAATTTAACATTGTATAAATATATAGATGAGATTAATTACGCCTGATGTAAATTATTAACTTAGAGAGCAGATTGCAGATACATCATTTCTTCTATAACTTGTGCAATCCCAATGCAGATGCCTTGTTTGTGTGCAAAAATTAACACTGAAGATGCTATATTCCCTCTTCTTAAATTAAAATAGTGGATTGGATATATAGCTTTATTGAATGAGCAAAAAAACTGACATTTTGTGTACATGTAAATAAATTTAGACTTGTTCCAGAATCTGAGTGTTGCGTACACATCCATTTTACAGATCTGACTTATCTGTATACTGACTTTTGGTTCCTTGCCTCTCAGACAGATGCACTCTGACTTCAAAAGAAACCCCCAATTAGTCAACTCTTACAACATGCTTGTTGGGAAGGCAGGATGTCTATTTTTGTTTTCCCACAATTGGGTCCCGAAACCCACAGTTGGAATGAACACGACTAGTACAAGACATTAACAGCACATCAACAAGCTTACCAATAATAATAACATCAGTGTGCATAGGGACAGCATGATGCTGCATGACTACATCTCCTGAAGCCATTTTAACTTAAAAATAATCTTGTAGATAATCTCCTTAATGGGCAGTATGTGTAGTTTACAACAGGTCTGTTTTCAATTGCAGTTCTAAGCCTGGATCCAACAGCCTTGAATGGGATTTCAGTTGTCTTGATTTATATTCCCATGCCAGTCATGGCACGGAGACCTGGGAACAGCAGAGATGGCACATGTGTATATTAGAAAAGTGTTTTGTAAGTAAGAGCTATAATTTTTGGGTTATTGCAGATAATGAACCAACAACAAAATAATAATAACTCTCTGACAAATAATTCTACAAAATCATTATTGTATCTACAAGAGGAAGTCATTAAGTAAAGGTATTTGCATTAATAAGGTTGTTTTTGTAACAAGCGACCGGAACAAAATTGTTCTGAGTTCTATTTTTCAATACAGTCATTCAAACAGTCACAATTGTGGTTACCCACCAGGTGAAAACTTTTCAGGTGTAACCAGTAACCAGGTTGGCACCACTGACATTACCTCAATAACATCTACAAATCTCTAACCCCTGCAAATGTTCTCTCAACAGACGCAAACAGTGGATACACTAGAGACTCTGTGGTACATAGTATTATATGGCTATTTGAAACATGTGTACCCATTACAGTACACTGGGCTATCCTCTGATTAACAGTCTCAAATTATCAAGGCAGAAAAAATACCCTTACAAGGCCTTAGTCATATGTAAATTGCAGACCAGATATATTTGTTATTTTGTATTAATAATACAATAACTGTGTTAAATAGCATTTAATATCTTACACATAAAGGGAAATCTATATCCGGAGAAACATTGAAACAGACTACTCCGCCGGTGTTAATAAACCCTAAAAACCAAGCATGACTTACTGGTGAGATTATGACATCAATGGTTTCATGTCTTATATATATACCGCTAACGGCGAACAAAAAAATTTCAAGGATTTCATAACGACGTGTAACCTATTATTAAATACTCCGTGTACTGTGTCCTGGTTCATTCAAATTCAATCCATTCACGCCGAACAAAGTCGTGGAGCGACTGACTCATACGAATACTAAAGTACTACTTAAAAAAATCCTTCCTATCTCCGTTTTATTATTTGTTTATTTTTTAGCACAACAAAAAGAGGCCGTACACACAGAATTAAAAGACATATTATACCTGCAATAACCATTACATTCTAGGAATTATCAGTACAGAAGACACAGAAAAGGTATCCCGTTTTCCTGTAGCAGCGACGTCGCCGTTTTTGCTTGTCATCCCGGCGCACAGCAGACGTAACCAATGTGGTAGAGAGCGTGCCTATCTGAGCCAGCTGATTGGACGAGAGAATAGGCCTTGTTGTCTTATCATCATCATCATCATCATTGACTTTTACTTTTGCTATTAAGGGTGGGAGGAAGGAACGGTTAGCGGTCCAGTCGAAACAGAAAGAAAAAAAAAATGTGGGGGGAGGGGGTTACTATACAACAGATATATATATTTATATCTATATGAGAGAGAGATTATCACCGGCATAGTCATAAACTGCTGCTAAGGGACATAGGGAAGCAAAATCTGCGATCCAGTGCGAATGGAGTAGAGAAGGTTTGTTACTAGGCAACAGGAAGAGAGAGAGGGGAGGGGCGGAGGAACAGAGAGCTAGGAGCCATCATCACTATCATACTGTGCCGTTATACGTCACATAGGTAAAGTAAAAGACCACTTTCCACGTCTTTAAGTGTATTGGGCTAGACCTATTTTTGACTGATCAATCAGCATTCCGCGGCATATGAGTTCAACATGACACCGACCGCCTTTACATTCTAGGACCTTAGCTGGTACTCAGTTAAGGACAGGCCCACCTGGAGGCCAAAGTCATGTTTAAAAAAAAAAAAGAAACTACCGACACCGTTCAGACCTGAACCCACGACCTCCGGATTACATCGCATAGAGTTCGCAAATTTATAATTCCATTCAGTTGAATAGTGTGCAATAGTTCATCTTTATATTTGCTTGTTTATTTACAATGTATCCGCACATGACACCTAACAAACAAACAACAACATCATGTAAAGACACACACACAAAAGAGAATACACGTAGTTCCCACGTAAATACGGGCTGTTTTTCTGCAAATATATATATAATCATCCTGAGCCCTGTCAGTTGGCGTAGGGCTCATTCATCTCCACAGATCACGATCCCTTGTTGCCTGGAGAAGCTCTATTAATGATATCCCTCAAAGCCATCGTTTCAGCCTATCCGACATCATCTCTCTTGGTCTGCCTCTAGTCCTCTTTCCACTGATCTTTCCAGTTGTCACGATGTTTTCCAATGCCTCTCTTCTCATTATGTGGCCAAAGAACAGTGTTTGTCTCCTTCTTAGTGTTGTAAATAGAGATCTACTTTCTTTCATTAGCTTCTTTCAAACAAGCGTCTAAGGTATTCGTAACATTCGTCTCAGAAACGACATCTGTTGCTTCCCAATTCGTCTTATATGTATATATATATATATATATATATATATATATATATATATATATATATATATATATATATATATATACTAGCTGTACCCAGCCACGCGTTGCTGTGGCATAGTTTGGCTAAATGGAAATGAAAGAAAATAGAAATCGCACGTGTCTAATACAATCATTGTCTGCTCAGATATAGAGATAGTCTTTGATCCCCACCCCACCCCCCACAACTAAATCCACCTACTACCCTCTCCCTCATCAAAGGTTTTTGGAAAAGAAAGACAATGGAAATCGCACCTGTCTAATATAGTTAATGTCGCAATCATTCTCTGCACACATATATATAGAGATAGTCTGGTTTTCCAACTTTAGAACACGCACCATATAATTGTGTCTTTTTATTAGTGGTCGTTTAAATGGTGCTATTAGCACAGTAACAAAAGTGGTTATTTGGTTATCACATGCTAAACCTGTTTGTATTTTTATAGAAAACGTGGGTAAAGCTACTACTATACTTGTAAATAACAAAGTAAGTCGTACAAAAATTAGAATAGCGAAGTTAGCGTTAGTAAAATATAAACAATTTAAGTAAGTAATGAGAACTTGAAAATCATGTGTAAAGCTCTTCAAGTTCTCTTAAATTTCAGTCATTACCCTCTCCCCTCCCCTCTTCCACCGACTACTGCTCTCTCCCTCTTCGAAGGATTGAAAAATCATCACCTGGCGATATTCTTTTTGCTGTAACTGACATTGACATCCCAGTCCATCCGGACTAAATTGGGAGCAGGAATTGTAATAGGTAGTGAATGGGGCTAATGTAATATTTACCGCATCATCCTTCAAGTACCAGTACAACAACTACCACGACCACCACCACAGTAGCTAAAATAATGTCACTGCTATCTGTTTTACCATCGGAGTAGACAGGGAGTCGTGAGCCAGAAGATTTGGCGCCGCATGGCTAGTGCTGTCGCCACGGACTGGTCAGGTTAGGATGTATAATTTCGCTCCCCGACAGAAAAATGCCATAACCTTACCGGCGGTCTTCACATGAGAGCACTACGGTGTAACCGCCCAACCACAACTACTACTGCTGCTGCTACTTGGAGTGGGTAAAGCAGTTACTGTGACTTAAAGCTCTCTCAGTAATCAGTTTGCCCCCCCCCCCCCCAAATTCACCGACTACTCTTTCCCTCATCGAAGTAGTTGAGAGGGGGGGGGGACCAATTGAAAAGCAATTAAAACAGGAAGAATACACCAGAATTAGGAAATGAACGCTATGGTAAACAGCACAGCTTAAAATTCCAACGCAGATGAAATAATTAAGTCTAAATGAAAATAAATGGAAAGCTATGAAATTTCAGCTTAACCATGCAATCAAAAAGTTTAAAATGAAATCATAAGTGTGTGAAATGTTCAAATTTTATAATCAACTGGTTTACCCACAAACATGTCCTTGTTATTTTTTTTTTTTTTTTTTTTTTTTTAATATATATCATTAAGGGCCATACGGCTAGTGCTGTCACCAAGACAGTGCAGGTCAGGATTTTATTTTGGCCCTAAGTAAAAAAAAAAAAAAACTATGCGGATTCGAACCCTGGTCTCCCTCTCAAGAGCCGAGTGTTCTAACCATTCGACCAAGCAACCACTCTATCAGAGTAACGAAAAGAGAACATAACTAATTTAGATGTGTGTCCCTACTGCAGTGTTCTGATTATAACACAACTCAAAACAGCAGGCAATTGTTTTCTCATAGACAGATATTCCAAATATATTAATGAAACGGCACAAAAAAAGAAGTCAATGTCTGCGCAGACGTCGAGATAGTCCCTGATCCCCCCCCCTCCCCTCTTTTTCCCTACCAATCTATCGGCTACTTTTCAACTCATCGAAGGATGTTTGGAAAAAAAAAACAGAAAATAGAAATCGTGTCTAATATAGTTATTGTGGTAATCACTGCCTGTACAGATATAGATATAGTCTTGTTTGCTGTACCACGACCTACTCTATGTATTAGAGGAGGTGTTGGCTGCACGGCGCATGCGCAATTACTAACGTGGCTATAATTAGAAATCACTAAAATTATAAATATTAGTTTCGAATATTATGGCTTAAATTGTGGTCACCTATCTCTAACAGTGACAGGTTGAATTTCAAACCATGATGGTTCAACATCCGGTATCAAAACAAACATATCCTGAAAATTTCAGCTAAATCGGTTCAGTAGTTTCCGAGTCTATAGGGGGCAAACAAACACACAAACATTGATATATATATATATATATATATATATATATATATATATATATATATATATATATATATATATATATATATATATATATATGATACTGTCATCCCTGTGAAGTATAAAGGTCAAAGTCGAGAGAATCAACTTCACTGCACCGGGTTATATCCCATTTGGCTCGGTCTCTCTCCACAAAACGGCTAGCCACCTGCCGAGCGAATCGCACAGAGCACGAACTCTGTAGCTTCGGCGTCGACCCCAAGAGATCTCTGTACTGAACGAAGCCGCCATGAAGCGAACCCACTACCTTTGGAGCACGAGACAAACAGCTTGACCACCTCACCACAGAGACCCCTGTGCAGTAAAAAGTCTTTAAGGTCACCAACCTTTGTAGTGGGAGCCCTTTAGCTTTCTATTTTCGCAGCGTTCTGCAGAGAAGATTAATTGTATGTCCATCCCTGGGTATTTGTTTCGTGCACCCACCCTCCGCCATACCCCCTTTGTTTTCCGCATTATGCGTGTTTAAGCGATAAACTAAAAAAAATGTGCTTTTATAAAAATGTACAAACACACAGTATACCCGACTATCTTTCATGAAAACAAGCCCGGTATGTGTGATCACTGTTTCTGCAAAGCAAATTATTTCCAGAAATTCTGTCATTTTTCTCAATGAAAACCCTTCATTGCATGAATGGCGTTCAACCCCACCAAGGCTGCACAACGAGGGGTAAATACCCTGTGACCCACAGTTCGGTATAGAATGACCCGGGCACAAGTCGCAGAAAGGCCGTTCAATAATTAGGTTATATCCGGGCACCAGACGACAGCCGGGGTGGGGCTTTAAAATAACAAAACATTGCCTCTCATATTAGGACGGCTTATGTGCACTCCATCTCAGTTCCTGATAATCAGCTATTCTAAGCCTAACGGAACTCATTTAAGGTTTTAAAATGTGCTGAATCATTCTTGATATTTTTTAATCATCCGGGTTAAAATTGATTTTATCTTTAATCGTTCTTACAAGTGCTTGATACAGATTCGTGTCTAATCTATGATTTAAACTAAGACACGAGTACTTCATCACAAAATTCAAAAAAGCTTTGTTAAGTGCTTTGTGTCAATTACGGGTAAATTGCGTCATTTTGTTAATGACATATTTTGTTTCTAGGCCACTGGTTCTCCCAGCGCAGCATCACAATGACGCTGCGGATTTCGCTCTGCTGACTTAAGTCGAGAATCTGTAGGCAGCATGCAAGAGCCGTTTTTAACCGGATCGAAGCGGTTCACATATGGATGGTGTAGAATTACCCTGCACTGAAACGAGGTTTTTACCAGTGTTGCCACTTTGGATCTTTTATATCCAAATTTAGATCTTTTTCATTGCATTTAGATACTGCTTTTGACGTTTAGATCGTAAATATTTTCTAGAACTTTTCATATGGAGTTAGCTATTTTATAGATTTTTTTTTCGTTGTCAATTTAATAATTACTGTGTAAAATATTTACTACAATATTTTTGTTTTGGTCTGGCACGTACATTGTGACAACTGCCATTACTTGAACTTTGAACTCTCACTGGGGTCAACGCACAAATATAAGGCAGCTCCGGTACTGATTAATAAAAACGCGCGTAAATCATATCAACTTTGTTTCCACCGTATCCTCACTGTGCTGACATTGCGTTTATTTTTCATGTGATTTAAAAAAAAAATTGTTCACCTTCTTATGTGGCTTTCACTTTGAAAAAACATTTCAACATGCCAAAAGTAAAGTATGAGCAAAAAATATGGAAAGAGTGGTTGCATGATGACAAAATTAAAAAACTGGGGGTATGACCAAAACTTCTTGTAAGTACTGCAAGTGGGAAATTAAAGCGAAAATACAAAACTCAAAGAGTCATGCAGAGACTAAAAAAGCATAAAACTGCAGTTTCATTTAAAGATATTACACTGCTGATAGCTGTTTTCAGAACTATACTGATAAATGAATCATCAAAAGTTGAAGTATCAGTCACAATGTTTTTAATTTGTCACTGCGCAATTTAATTTCAAACTGTGACCATTTGATCGATTTGTAAAAAATCTTGGACTAGTTCAATTTGAAAAGTGTGATGTAGAAAGTATAGTTTAGGAACTGAAGGACCTTTTAATCAGCAAACAGTTGGGCTTGAATAATTTGGCTGTAATTGGTACTATAATGCCTCAGTGATGGTTGGTATAAACAATGGCGTTTATGCCAAGTTGAAGGAAGCTAACCCATCGTTAATACTTATAAAATGTATGCGTCATTCATTTCAGCTAGCATTATCACATGCTTCCTCTAAATATTTACCAAGGAATTTGGAATACCTTATTGCTGAAATACTTTACTGGTTTTCCAAATCATTTGTCAGACAACAGAAATACAATACATTATATACAGCCTTGAATGATGGTTCCACACCACCGAAAATTCTGTCAGATTGCAAAACTAGATTGTTATCAATTTAACCAGCTGTTGAAAGAATTATGAAGCAATGGCTGAAGTTGAAGACACACTTTGAAATAACAAGACAAAGTGAAAAGTGCTACACAGCTGAAATACTATATGAATGTACAGTGATGAAAAAAATGTGTCATTCATTCTCTTTTTATAACCTATTCTAATGGAAGTGCAAAAAGTTAATAAACTGTTCGAATCTAAACTTGTTGATAAAGTTAAATTACTTGATGATCTTACCTTGCTATTTCACTCGGTAAAAGACTGGTGTGCCAACTTCAAAAGCTGATTTGCTCACTTCCACTATAGAGAGCTATTTGGCTTCTAAGCCACACCTTGGATATTAAATCGAATAAAAAATTTATGATTTAAAAACAAAAGGACTGTTAACAGAGAATGAAGAGAACAACTTAAGAAACGCTGTCAAGATTTCCTTATCTCATTATTGAAGCAATTGAAGCAGAGACTTCCTAAAAATCTAGATGTTTTGAAAAATATTTCACTTTTTTCTGTGAGCAACATACTTCAACCAATAAAGGACATACCTAAATATTGTAAAGTTATGAAATTTTTAGGGGCTACTGATAATAGTGTCGTGGAAGCAAAATATCAGTTAACCAAAATAAAGTTAGCTGAATGGACAAACAAAACAGAAACTAAAGCGTTTTGGAGTGAAGTGAGACAATTTAAAGATGCCTCATCAAACAGTCCATTCTGTAAGCTCTTTAAAGTGCCATGTCTGCCATGATACTACCCCACTCAAATGCTGACGTAGAAAGAGTTTTTAGTGCTAGGAATTATATCAAATCTAACCTAAAAAAACAGGATGAAATTTGACCTCTTAAATGCTATCGTGCCATTAAAATTCGGCCTGATGAGACTAGAGAAATAAGCCTTCTGTTCCACTTATAAAGAAATTTGAAAAGCTAAAGCATACCAGGGTCATTTTGGATCTGAAGCTTCAACTTCATTATCCAAACTAAGTTTATCCTGTGGAACTTGTGATGCATACATCAGTGAAGGTGAGGACATGATTATGTAGGGTAAGTCCTAACTAAAGGTATGTAATTTTTTACTTTTTCAATTTGGATGTTTTTTCTAGATCTTTTCCACGCAGATTTAGATCGTTTTCAGATATGTTTGGACACCGTTTTGGATATTTTTTGTCAAAGAAAAGTGGCAACACTGGTTTTTACCTGTCTGTATATTTTTCGCTGTGGCCAGAGCTGCCAATGATGGGCTTTATCCCCAGATCTGAGATTTTATTTGACGCCTTGGGTTGAGATTTTGGAATCTTGGGTTTAAAAAAATTTATCCTTATATGAAAGTGAGTAAGTGGGGTTTTTTTTTTTCGTAGCTTTAAAACTTGTACTGTTTAACAATTTGCTTTTGTATTGCTTGGGTTTTTGTTCAGATTAGCTGGGTTTAAAATAAAAATCCCACAGGGATGCCAATGCTGGGTTTTTTCCCCAAGATCTTGGTTTTTTTAGTTGCCGTCTTGGTTTCTTGGTTTTTATTTTGAAAATTATTGAAAATCTTGGGTTTTCCGTCTTAATGATGAAAAAAAAACTACAATTTATAAATATTCTAACAAGAATAATGTGTGTACACAAATCTATAATAGTTTTACCCGCAAATTATATTTCGGAATGTCCTACAAACACTTAAAATAAACCCAGTGTAATTAATGTAACAAAATACAAAAGTTAACTCCAGGGCTATTCAGGAAAAATGTTGCAGACCACCAAAGGAACAGATTTACGATCCCCAAGTAGTGTCCCTTAAGTAACAGATACTAGGGGCGGAGAAGCAAAATAGATGAAGCCTGGGACTTTTGATCGTAAACTTTACAGAAGAAAGAAGGGACCTGACATTTAATTATTGTAGAAAGTTTGGGAGGCTTTTCATCCCTTCTAGGGGTTATTGACTTGACATTGTAGCGTCTCATCAGTTGAATTGAAAGAAAGCAGATTAGCAGAAACCACTAGGGAGAGACCTTCAGTTAAATTTTCACTAGTTTTTTTTTTTTTTTGCTGTGTTGTGGTTTGTTGAACTGTGCTATCAAAATTTACTCTGATTATAACCTTGTTGAATTCAAAATGAGTGAACAGATTACACCATCGAAGAAAAGAAAATGGTATGCTCAGTGTTTCAAAGAGGAATGGCAGTATTGGTACCAATTGAGAAGCATAAAAGATGGCTTGAAAAATGTAAAATATTACATTTTATCCGCTTTTATGACCAATCTCACTATTTTGCCTCACTCGTCAGCAGCGGTTGAACGCATATTTTCCCTGATGATCTGTGTCAAAACTAAACAAACGAATTCTCTGAAAGCTGACACCGTAAAAGATCGAATTCTTGCAAGGCAAGCAATCACAAAAGGAAATAGCGACTGCACGACATGGACACCTAATATAGAATTGCTAAAAGAGTTGCAAAGTGGCGCAGGTAGTCAAAGATATTTAAACAGAATGAAACACAGAAAGAGACGGTGAAAATTGAAATTGGTGAAGAAGGAGAGCTGTTAGAGTAACAGTTTAAAAAAGGTGAGTATCTGTTCAGTTTCATAACTATAAAATACTTTTTGCACAGTGCTGGGTTTTTTTTTTTTTTTTTTTGGTTCATATCTTGAGTTTTCGTCAGCCCCATCTGGGTTTTTGACAAAAATCTCATTGGCAGCCCTGAAATCCCATTGGCAGCTCTGGGGCTGTGGCTGTTGGGTGTTTAAAAACGGTTGGGAAATCTTTGTATCATAAAAATAATAAATGACTCCTACAGAACTAGGATGATGTAGGTACTCCTTGACGGTCACATATTTTTAAAAAAGCGACTGGGAAGGTATATAGATTAGAATATCTGATAGCAGATACGTTTTAAAACGTCCGATTCGAACAATAATTTTTCTGTGTAAGTTCCCGGATCTATTAGATATGGCTGCCAGTAAACCCCTGGCCATTTAACAAGCATGTCGTAAAAGATGACTAATAAAGGGTTACTGAAATCGGATGTGTTGGATAGATATCGCAGCCATCTGTAAACTACACCACAACAAAACAACCGCCATTTTAATGCAGAAGAAGGAGAAAAAGCAGATGGGGAAAAAAATGAACCTATTTTAAATATAGCCTGCAGCCAGGGCTTTCCATTTCTCATTACTAAGGTATCAAATTTAAAAATCAGATGTTTAAGGCCATGTGAGGCACACACACAATTTTATACTGTTTAATTTCTCTTCTCTGATACGGAATAGGGTTTCATATTAAAAACCGCTGATGAATAAAACTCTGTCGAATTGACTGTGCACTTAAAGTCTAGAGGGTCGACTTCATTGAACAGAGTTTTATCATATATTGCTCGAATTGTCTCTGCAGTACAGCTAGCTGCCAGCCAGGAACTTCTCACAAAGCACGAACTCTTAGCTCCAGAGACGACCTTCGGGGGGAAACCCAGTAAAATTACACTCATGGGGTGAACAAACGAAATAATCAGTGAAACAAGCCCACCTTCACATCCCGAGGCAAAAGATTATATCAGTTAGCCACGGCAATCCTTTAAAAATGTTGAGTTTAACTAAAGAAATATTTGTAGAAATCATTTCAGAGCAGAAAGCATGGACCAGGAAAGAAGGGCAGGGGCCGACCAGCACGAAGATGACACTTTGGGTAGGAAAGTGCACGAGACCGGAGAGGGGCAAGAGGGTCTAACATGGAGCAATTACATATATTCTCCTTAGCTGTCTATGTTCACAATGATACAGTTGGGCAAAAACCAGATTTGTGGTTTTCCCAGTTCTCATCTATAGACCTGTGTTGATATTTTTAGTGTTTATTATGTGTTTACATTTGTTCAGGGAAACATCGTCGTTGACTTTAAAATATCCAACAGAGCATGAAAGCTTTTTTATTTCCCCAGGTATGTATCCGAGGCTGCAGATCTTCGTTCACGCAGTCGTCCTTACGGAAATTAGTACCACGGTATGCGAAAGGAGTGTGCTCATGAGAAATTAGAATGTTTATGAGAAGTGCCGGGCTGGGATATTGAAAGAGACTGCACAAGATAGAATGGGATGGAGGAATCGACTGCGAGCCCTCTAGGATGTATACAAGGAACAACAGGATGACGATACTGATGATGATAATGCTGGTAATGATAGTGATGACGGTGATTATGGTAGGGGTTGTGGTAGTGATGATGGTGGTGGTGGTGATGATGGTGGGGGTGGTGATGGTGGGGTGGTGGTGGTGATGGGGGTGGTGATAAGGGTGGTCGTGGTGATGATAATGGTGGTGATGATGATGATGATGGTGGTGGTGGTGGTGATTTTACTCTGAGTCGACATTTGAGTCCCTATAGTTTTCTGTACGCCCCCACCCCCAACCCCCACCCTGGCTTTATTTACCGGAATAGAATCTCTTAAATTATTGTATTAGCAAGGCTGATGTCTGCCCCCCCCCTTTTTTTTTTCCCTCAGCCACCACCCCCTCCTTTTTCCCCCCTTAACACGAGACAATCCCAATCAGCACACACAAAAAAAAGCATCTTGTGCAAAGCATATTCAATTCCATCCTATGCAACAAGTGCTAGACATAGACACTCACAGCAATCCAGAAAAGAGCATTTGTAACCATGGAGATGAGATGTAGGAGACCAGAAGAGATGCAATCGTGAGTGAGGTCATGCACGAAAAAGTCGGCACAGAACCATTTCCAAACTCCATAGAGAGACAGTGTAATGGGAGATATTTTCACCCAGATTAGGAAGGTTGGGGGGAAGGCCCAAAGCTAACCTAAAACACCGATACACGGATCAAACGAGGATCTTGAGATAGGTGATGACCACTAGTTATCACGGGTATCACGACGACGCGACCAAAGGTCGCCACGTGAAAGTAAAGGACCACCACGTGTTGCCACGTGAAACTAACCCGTGGTATAAGGCAGACTTGATTCTGATCAAGTTTAGTTTTGTGTCGACCTGTTGGAGCGAGAGAATGTGCGACTGAGTGTAAGAATGTCAACGCAAGACTGTTTGTTGCGAAAGGAGACCCTGACGACAAAGTGTGAAGCCAAGATCGACCAAGCCAGTCTGTATAATGGCAAGAAACTGAACCTGATTTATTGGAGCCGACTCTGGTCAGTGAATGCATGAAGAACCTGCTCGTTGAAGGCTGGGTGAATTGGTGTGCGAGAGCTGTGTATTAGGACAACGACTGGACATCGCTGTAAGTTATAACATGTCAATAAATCGATGCTCGTACGACTAACTTGGTGTCGACTTGTACCAGTTAGGTAACGTAGAGTGTGTGAGAAGAACATCCACTACACACACATGAACACCACCTAGACAACGAGAGAATAAAACTCCACTTATTGCAGACAGCCAATCAAATGGTTGGCCCGTTTAGAGAACTCATTGTGACGCCATACCACGTCTGGCACACTTACTAAACGAGACGGACGTTGAGCACAAGCTAGACCATGAATACAAAGGAAAGATAACATCGGAGAAACAGCATAATATGTATGATTGAGGCGGCCAGAAAAGCGAGAAACAGGACCTCTTATTTCCCTCGACACCCGAAGCTTTAAAAGAGAACGTGAAAACAGAAGTAGAAGAAAATGTCTCAACTGTAACGAAACCCAGGCCAAATGTTTTCTAAAACTGTCTGTAGTCATCAAAATATTCTGTATTGCGACATTTACGTAAATAGCAGAAGATACAAATGGAGACGAGCAAAAATGGAAAACTGAAGAACATTGTAAACACATATTGACCTAAATATCTCAAGCAGCAATTATGTAACAAAAAAGCAAAAAATCGAGAAACAGAGAAATATTGATTAAACTGCAGTTGAGTGAACAGAATTAAGGTTCCACGATCGAAAATAACCCAAGACAATGCACAAGTAACATGTATAACGGGTAATTAAACTCTTACACCACAAGAAGTCAGTATTTTGGGATCAATATTTTCATGCTCTCAGCAATGCCGTGTGGATTGTGTCAGTCTGCAACCTTGTGTGTCAAGTACTGCCAATCATTTCTGGTACAGATTTGCTCTAACTAGGAATTCCAGAGAAATTTAACTAAAAAGCTCAACAAAATGGTCCCCATATTTTCACCATTTTTGCTCTAACTACATGGTGCTGAACTGCCAAACATCCCCTCTTTTGGTAGGTAGGAGTTGTACCCCACCAGGACATCACACAAGCGATAAACACCCGGTGACACAAAGTGCCACCATGGGGATGAGGATCACCCGTGGAGAGGTCCCAGAAACCTCTTTCATCCGTTAGGCCATATCTATGGCCTAGGCCATTTTTTTAAATGGCCCAGCTATATTCAGGGCCCCCAGCAGAAGCTAGGGTGTGGCTTCAAATAAAAAAAAAAATTGCATCCCACATGGGGCCGACTTTTATGCTTAACCCTCTTTTGGTCTCCCCTTTTCTCCCTGTTTCTCCAAGAATCGGTAGGTAGGTAGTTAGTTGCACCCCACCATTATATCACACAAGCCATAAACACCCGCTGACACAAAGTGCCACCATGCGGATGAGGATCACCCGTAGAGAGGTCCGAGAAACCCCATTTATCCGTTATGGCCACATTCGTGGCCCGGCTGTATTCAGGGCCCCTGGCAAAAGCCAGGGTGGGGCTTCAAATTTAAAAAATTGCATCCCACACGGGGACGACAATTATAGTATACTTCCAACATTCGAGTACCGACAGGCAGGTCTAAAACATGGATAGGCAACATTTTTGTGGTTCGCATGCCAGAGTTTGAATTACACACCTGGTCGCGGGCCCATTTAAAAAAATTTTTTTTTTAATCCAGAAACTATGAATTGTTAACCCTTTGGCTCGGTACTATGGATATCGCAACCCTTCGGCCTTGATTCCATGATAGATACCGTAAATCTGGGAGAAATGTGACTTTTCTGCTTACCCCTGGGAGTGAACCCGGACCACAAGAAGTTCGTCACCCTGTCGCCGCGCAGTCGGGTTTAACCAACTGAATTATAAACATGACATCCATATTGCCTTGTAACACGATAAGTTTGTGGGATAATCTTGGATTATAATCTCTTGCCACGCCTCTGGCCAGACACAATAACCCACTGAAACGCTTCTATATATTCCTAAATGTCTCTTCTCAGAGAAAAAGAATGGTGTTGCTGTATATTTGATTATCAAGGCCCACCGACAGACACAGTTTACTAATGTCCCAGTAGGTCCGCAAAACGCGTTTCACTAGCAGAATCAAAGATTTGGCATCATCAGTTTCTGGTTATCACTGTTTAGGTTATCAATTTTTTTTTTGTAATATTTTGATTTGATGTTGTTCTTCCCTGCATATGAATGAATGTTTTTTTTTTTTTTTTGTAATTACTATTTTGTGAGGATAAGTACCAGATCATATAGTAATTTTACGCTAACCTCGCTCGCCATGAAAAATTGCTCGGCGAACCAATTGTGGCTTGCGGGCCATAGTTTGCCCACCTCTGGTCTTAAAAGTGTCGCTAACATCATATATTAACATTGTGTGGAATGGGGTTTTCTTTGTCAAACTGTTTGCCTTTCTTCTTTCTTTTGCCCTTCGTTCCCCCCCCCCCACCCCCAGGAGCATAGACCTTAACTAACTCTCTCCACGTTGTCCTATCTTGAACAGTCTGATGCAGCTCACGCCATATCCTCCTCGTTGGTTTAGCTTCGCTCTCTTGTTCCATTCTCCCTGTGTTTTGGTCCGCCTTCAATTCTGTGACCCCGTGAGTTCCGGTGCAAAGACATTCTTGTTATGTCAGGTTTTCTCAACGTCGTACCCAGGGCCAGCGTCTGTTCTTCGTTTCTGGATTCATTTGAACTTGTTTATGTCTTTCCCAAAGATCTACGTTGATTATTTTATTATACCATTAAATTCTCTTTATTCTGCATAGGCACCAGTTATTGAACGTTTGTAGCCTATTTGCAATAGTTTTATTTGTCCTTCGTGTTTCAGCTTCACATGGCAACACTGATATGATATAAAGTTAAATATTTCAAGTTCGGCACTAACTTTAATTTGGTAGCCAACAGCTAAATGCTAACCTGAGTATCGGATGGTCGTGGGTTCGAGTCTTTTTCCTCTATGAATTTTGGACCTATTTGTTGTGATCACTCGTCAGGTATGTTAAGTTTGTCTTGCATTTGAATTCGTTATTTGTATTTCTTCTCTTATAAAATTGTTACCAAGTAAGAGGGGCAGGAGTCGACCAACAGGAACATGGAGGCAGAATCTAAGAATCCCGATGGGCAGGAAAATGCATGAGGCAGGATTGCTGGCGAGAGGCGGAGTTTCTTTCAGGCCGGCTGTGATGGGAACGATGTTCTGTAAATGACCTGTTACCAGGGCTGCCAATGGGTTTTTTTTTTAAAACCCAGCTTAGCTGAACAAAAACCCAAGCAGTACACTGAGCCAGATTGTTAAAATGTACAAAATTTATAGTTACGAAACGAAACATTTACCACTTTTATATATTTGCCCCCAGGCGTCAAATAAAAACCCAGATCAGGGGGGGGGGGGGGGGGGGGGGGGGAACTAGCATTGGTAGCCCTGCCTGCTAC
The DNA here is from genome assembly GCA_905116865.2 of Candidula unifasciata. NCBI lineage: Eukaryota > Metazoa > Mollusca > Gastropoda > Stylommatophora > Geomitridae > Candidula > Candidula unifasciata. Next base: position 221,108 of record CAJHNH020000643.1, read on the forward strand.
ATGATGATATTAAGGTAGCTCACAAAGATAAACGATTGCCCGCATCCGCAGAAATAAAAATCAACCCACATTCTCTGGGCACGTCATTAAAAGGGAAAACTGATGTGCCCAATGACAGCGAATAAGTTACATGGGAAGAGCGACTGACGGAGACCAAGTGAAAGATGGCGAACAGGTTGATATCAGTGAGATATCCAAATATGATAGACAGTGAACATGACAGAAGGCTGGGGACAGATTGATTACCAACGTTGTATGAAATTAACATTCAGAGGAAGATCACACGCGTGCAATCACAAATTAGGTATATGTCCATGACTCGATCATGCCTTGCGTGCAATGCTGCAAGCCATTGACTTATATGGTCATCGAGTATAATTGCAGTGATTGTAACTTGTTATTTAAAAAAAAAGTTTTTAAAGGAATGTAAACCTGTGGCATCTTAAAACGTCCAGGAAAACTTCCAGTTTCTTGTGACCAAGTATGACCATCATTATCATCATCATCATCATCATCATCATCATCATCATCATCATCATCATCATCAGGTGCCTTGCCGACTGGCGTGGGCGATCATGCCTCTCCATAATCCACGATCTCCTGATGCATGTATCAGTTCGTGTGCCGACACACCTATATGCCATGCAACAAGACTGTCAAGAATCTGAATTCATAATATTCTCCTACCCCAGGCAAGTATGAACGGCAGGCTTAAAAAGGCGTTGAGAAGATAAAGAACAACCAGTACATTAGAAAGAGTTTTCGCCGCAGCAATTGCAAATGTAAATCTGGACATGATTCAGAAGACATGACGGGAGATTGGATACCGTCTAGACCAGTGATTCCTAAACTGTGCGCCGGGGCCAAATGAAGTTTGGGAAACACTGGTCTAGATTAGAGTTGTACCGAATATTCGCTTCAGGGCCGAATAGTAGACCTAATAACTATTCGGTATTCGGCCGAAAACTTGCGGTCGAGCCGAATACGAATAGTGGTTACCTTACATCCGCTTCTGCTTCTGTTTGGGTCCGACGGAACTGGAATAATAACACCATGAGGCAGAAAAGTTTAGTAAGCATCCCACTGTGGAGTTTCCGGAAATGAAAGAGCTGATAAACAAGCTAAGGAAGGTGCAAATGAAGAACAACCTGACGTACCAGTCTCTTATCAGCAAAAGAAGAGAATAATCAAATCAATCAGAAAGCCACCAAAACCGGCACAAGATGATTACCATTTTACAGAAAGACCAGAGCAAGCCATTATTCTACGCCTTAGAACAGGACACAGTCGACTTCACAGCCACATGTACTCAGGTTAGTTGCGTATCCTTTACAGGACGTTGCAGAACCAACCCCAACAGCCCCTGGCGGTTGTGTGGCAAATGTACGTCCAG
>CAJHNH020000643.1:227500-245000 GCA_905116865.2 Candidula unifasciata
GTAGTGAGGTTTCTTTTGTATGGTCCGACTAAGTATAAAACGCCAACGAGCACATCATTCAATGACTGGGGACTAAAAGAGTTAATTTTAAGAAAATATCACCCATACCAAGAGATGTTTTTTCAACATAATAATGAATGTAACTGGGTAATAGTGTGCTATTTATCTAAACAATATTTTAGCTTATGGCCTTTATGGTTTCTACCCGCATGTTTACAAGCACCCTATCACGTGTGGAATCACTAAACATCTCCACAAGTCATTAAATGTATTGTAGTGAATACTTATGTTTTGAAGTCCTAGCTATTCAGTATATTAGTTAGTATTTTACTTACTTATACTTTGTGATGCATCATCAGTTGTAACAATACCAGGTGTTTCATAAAGAGTATTAGTAATAAGTCCGCTTAACAAAACGTTAAAGGGCAGGTAGGTAGGTAGGTAGGTAGTTGCTTTGATGTTTAAAACGTCGTCATATTCAACCAGCATCCCCAAAAGGGAAGCTTTAGGTTGTAATTGCGACCAGGTAATTTGCGCCATATAAAATGGCATAGCATTGCAGGCCACGAAAAGCCCGGAAAAAGGACTCCTGCAGTGCCAATGCCATCACAGAAGACAAGACCTAAATACTGTTCTGACCGACGACGAAGTCATTTACCGGCGAGCCAGTGGACGACCCTGTCGACAAGAGACCCGTGTTCGTCTCTCTTCTTTTTTTAAAGTGAAGAAGTGTCTGTCTAGCACAAAAATAAACATCTAAACTCAAGATTGACTTATATCGCAAATATTTAAACAGTGGTTTAATTTTCTAATCAGACAGATAATCGATTAAAAAAGCGTTCAAATACAAAAGATAAAACAGAGGAAACAATAAAATAGCAGAGAACCTCTAAGACGAACCCACTAAGTGAGGTCGAAGGTGCTGGGCTAGATTCCAGTTTTAAAGGGACTCTATAGTCCTGTAGCGGCAGACGCTCGCCTGGGAATAAGAAGGTCATGGATTCGGTTCCTGACGGAGCCGGACTTTATTCAAAAATTCTGCGTCTCCCAGGTCGACCCAACCTGGAGTGGGTACCAGGTGTAGACCTGGGAAGTAAAGACGGCCAGCGTGATGTTGACCACATCACCCACCGAGTGCCGATTGGTCTATAAAATAGAGGTCTAGCCCTATATGCCAAATACGCATAAAGGCATGGAAAAGAGCCCTTTCCAGAATAGAAAGGAATGGGGGACTAGACTGCGAGCCCTTGCATAACAAGATGCTGGTGATGATAGATATGAAAATGATGATGATTAAAGTGGTGAGGATGATGATGATAAAAATGCTGATTATAATCATGAAAATGATGATGATGATCAAAGCGATAATGATGATCAAAATGATGATGATGATCAAAACGATAATGATGATCAAAATGATGATGATGATGATAAACATGATGATGATATTAATGACCAAAATGAAGGTAATGATGACATTCTCCAAACACACCACCCACTCTATTCCCAAATTATTCCACTTATATTCCTCAGAGACATTGGCTTTGCAGCATTTTGACAAAGAGATGCCTAACACTTTTGAGGAAACACTACAATATAAGCCTTAACCAGTGCGTAATAGTTCTGAGAAAGAATAAACCGGAAAACTTTGTGGCAAATGGCAAGCGATAGGAGTTGAGCTGAGCTGAGTTAAAAATTGACATCACAGCACTCGGGGCATTCCTATGCGTGCTCCGTCCTCATTCTCAGCAGCCAGCGCAGAGTTCCAATACTGATCGACGTTCATAATCTGGTTATATGTCCGTCTTGCCTTTCCTCTGAGTGTGGAGACTCACCGGCCAGACCCTCTGGTTACACCCTAGTGCCAAAGATTGTCTGAGAACCATGACAGCTATGTTTATTGCATTTTATGTGATGATGATGATGTTGATGATGATGATGATGAGATTATGATGATGAGATTTTGATGGCGATAGTAACGACGATATGTTTTTCTGAACTGTTTCTTAGTTACCTTGTGATGCGTCTCTCTTTTGATATGAAACCCTACTACCAATTTTTGCATGCTGCCATAATCTTTACGTTTAGAGAATGTCAGGAGATCTCCACAATCAACACATTCCCCCTGGAGGTTTAACGTACCATAATAGATATACAGGATTTGGAGGGTAGCCTTACGAGGTAGATTACAGATAACCTGTTCAACCTCCTAAGAAGTTATAGTTAGGGCACCCGTAACGGCTACATCAGACAGGTGTCACCTGCAGTCCCATGCGGGGGATAACGCTCTTAGAAGTGATGTTTGGTTGCCGGGTTCAAATACAAATCCACAGACTAACTTGACTGCTGCAGATGCACGCTCGTTTCAATGTCTACCTAAGCTGAGCGGCAATGTACCGGGAGTAAGAGGCAAAGCTACGTCTTCGAGAGGATTCAACAATCAATGTATACGCCAACCTACCAATCTATCTATTTACCAACGTATCCATCAACTAACCACATTATTACCTAACTTACCCACAGCCTCTTAACGCTTACCCAACAACCAACTTCACCCAAGCTACCAGCCACTTTGAGTGGGTACCAGATGCAGCCCTGGGAAGAGAAGGTGACCGGCGTGATGTTGACCATATCACCCACCAACTGCCGATTGGTCTACAAAATATAGGTCTAGTCGTATTTGCCCAATAGGCCTGAAGGCGTAGAAAAAAATGTCTATAATTTTCACTAAAATGCCAGACTAATATTTTCTAAACAGCACAGCCAGGTGTTTAGCGTAATTATTAATACACCTAGCCGCCTTACCTGCAGACAAGAAAAAAAAATAAATTATGGTTCTAATTTTTTTAGGACCATAGTGTTGAGATCACGAAAATATTCGTCCTCTACCGAAAAGTTCCAGAAAGTAATGGCAAACAACTGAAGCAAATTTGCCTAGAAAAACCACAACAGCAACAAAAACAAAACAAAAATGGGATTGGATCTGCAATGTCCTGTAAAGGATACGCATCTGACTAACTACCGAAAAGTAAACACAGGATGACAGAACTGGCAGGTGAGAACGCTTTCAACTACTCAGATGTTCTAACGAGTCTTGAAAGTGATTAACTTATGTTATCTAATTGTTATATGCCTTATTTAACTGTGTTTATTTATACACGAAATCACTAAAATGGCTTCCAGAGAGCAATGGCAAATTACTGGACGTAAATGTGCCTAGAAAAACCACAACACCAAAGAATGCTGGCGTTGGTTCTGCAACGTCCTGTACAGAATACTCAATTAACTCATAAAGTGATGACGGCGTAGTTCCGATGCAGGCTGATTTTAACCGGTTATTGTTTGCAGAGACTATTGACGTTGATGATGACGTTGCACACAGCAACAAATATTTTACTGTGTGTGTGCATGTGTAGAGAGAGAGAGAGAGAGAGAGAGAGAGAGAGAGAGAGAGAGAGAGAGAGAAGAGAGAGATCGTGTTTATTCTGCAATTGCAGACCACACTAATGTCGGCCAGTTATAACTTTACACGTCATCATAACGACATTCTGGACGTAAATTGCCAATTACAAACCTAATAACGTCCACACATTCATCACCCCTTTATAAATTACACCACCGCCATGACACAAATCAAGGAGGTTCTTTTTTTTCCAACCAAATATTTCAGATCATTATCAACAACTGGAATGTTTAGGATACTTATGCATTTATGACAAGAAGAAACTTTGGAAAGAGAGACAGTGGAAGACAACGTGAGAAGACTCATGACAAGGCATGGAAAATGAAGAACATGTTGCGCAATAAATCCGTGCCACACTGCAGGTTAATCATGATCAGTGTCTGGTCAACAATGAGAGGGGTAGACCGCAAGAACATTTGAACATGTTGGGGGGGGGGGGGTCGCCTCGAGTGCTAGAGGTTCCGGGTTCAATCCCCGGTAAAGGGCTGGGATTTTTTTACATGGACTTGGACTTCTAGTTATTTTCCCTGGTCTCTGGCTAGCGAGATCGGACGCCCGTGTGCATGCTGTAAAACATCCATTGGCACTTTGAAATCGAAAAGAGTAACCTAACGGCGCTGCCCGGGCAACATTTGGAGTTAAAAATCTAGCCAAAGTATCTCAGAATCCTCGCCGGTGCTATTGTGCTGTGCACTGTGCTGAGCTATTTCGGACTCAGACTTGAGCTAGAGGAAGAGCTGAGCCCTTGTGGCCTACTACCTGTGTGCCATGATGTTGATCCGTTGTTCAAATCCTCAAAACATTGAACAGGCTAAGTTCAACATGCATAATACATTTTTTTAAAATACTACTAAAACTGAATTTATGCAGGTCTGCTGAAGTCCTGGTCCGCTGCATATCTGGTTGAAGGGTATTTGTCTGAAACAAGTTAAATAATTTAAATATCTAAGAAGAATTTCCAGGAGGACGGGAGAATAGACAGGGAAATAGAAACAAGATATCAACGAGTCAGTGCACTTACATACCAACTGACACCATTAATAAAACATCCACACACAAGTTAGAAGCGCCAGGAAACAGATTATTAACAGCATAGTCATACCAGCACTGTGCTACCAGTGCCAGACTTGGACTTTATTACGTAAAATTACCACCTGTGAAATGAGATGCCTGTGAAAGCCGCCACCTCAGCAATCCGAAACAAAGTTATTATCAAACAGACCGTATGAACAATACAATGCATTCACTGAGAAACAGAAGATCAGATGTTTCGGTCATTTAGTAAGAATGCAGCCAGAACAACTACCAACACAGGCACTACACATGACAAGATCTAAAGTGAAAGCAAGAGGCCGCCCTAGGAGAAGCTTCTACTCGACACGGAATTACAGTATCCATTGCTGCCCATCGAGCAGTGGATCGCAAATTGTTCCTCCCTACAATGCTCAAAGGTAGAAGTGGAAATTGATGATAACGACGACGGTGATGATGATGATGATGATGATGATGATGATGACTGATGACTTTTTTTTGTTTTGAAGTTTATATTGATCTTTGGGTAAAATTAATACAGTGTGCATATATTATTCACTTTGAAATGATTTTATTTGTCATTTTCTCCCAAGCCCACACTGTTACTGATAAGTTCCCACAGTTACTGTTCATGTGTACTAAAAGGATTTCTGTAATCCATCGATTCGGTTATCCATCACAACCCTGGTCCAGACGGTGACGGTTAATGGTTTTATCGTATTTAAAAGAAACCTCTTACACATGTTTGTATAGTGTAATGCAAGGGAAACGGGCAGTTGTTTACCGTGATCAGTGCGGATGTGCTCTTCTGAATAGTGCATTAGGTCACCTTATCGGTTGCAGGGACTTAATGTTGTTCTTTTGTTGTTTTGCGAGAGAGACACACACACACAAAATCGTTGTTCAGATAACGCACGATTTCACTTTTTTAGATTACTGCTGCTAGGATCCTTCATCTTCTCAGCAACAACCACAAATACTTCTGCTGCTATTGCTGTTACTACTACTACTACTACTACTACTACTACTACTACTACTACTACTACTACTACTACTACTACTACTACTACTACTACTACTACTACTACTACTACTACTACTACCGCAGCTGCTGCTGCTATTGTCACTAGTACTACTACCAGTATTGTTATTATTATCAACACCACTGCTAATACTTTTACCACCACTAATACACTACTCGTACTATACTACTATAAAAAATTATTACGAATACTACCACAAAGAAAACCATGAATAACTGCTGCTGCTGCTGCTACTACGGCTGCTAACACTACTGCTAACACAACCACAACCACCACATTGCTGATGCTATTGTGGCTGCTTCTATCTTCCCGAGACTTCGAGTCCTGCATTGTGCCTCTTGGTTTCCACTTACCATTTTCCCCAGTTGTGTATCTATACTATTCAGTATTATACAGTATAACTTTAGAGAACTGAAGTAATCCCCTTTTCTGTATAATCTTGCTATCTAACTAAACTACAATAATCACAACCCTTGAATTGAAATGCATTTTGAACGCACCGTGTGGTTTCTGGGATCCCATTGGTGGGGGATAAGAACAGACCCACTTTCCTCAGCAAGCGTGACGTAGAAGAAGACTAATTAGAGGCGTTTTCTTCAAAAGTGGAGTACCTCTGCGTGAGAAGTGAGGATTTAACAGTCTTCATAGAAATAAACCAGATCGTAAATCGGATGTGCACGCAAAACTCAAGCCCTGGAACAAGACCAGAGTCCGGGAGTGGACGAACAACCAAAACTTTCCACCAGAGTTTGCTGCCGCTGGACGCCATGAAGACGAAGAACTTTGAACTCTTGAGTGCTCTAAAGTCATATTGTTGAATATTTTGTAACCTGTGTGGTGAGAAAGAGAGAGATAATCGTGATGGTTCCGTGTCTTATCTGTAGACATGCCCTGCTTGGAAAACATTTGCTGCCAAAGAAGCTATCTGTATAGTTAGTTAATCGACAGCTTATCTTCACTGCACACTGGACACGTCCATAGGAGCTCAAATCCTATCTTCAGTATATCCCTCAGCATGTGGTGAATGATAACACCAGTTCTGTGTTGGTTTGCTTTTCTTCTTTGGCTGCATTTATAGTGCTCATATTTTGCGACACCTCTTTTGAACTGGTGTTCTTATAATCTTCTGAGTGTTGCCTATGCAACGTCGTCTACTGAATCATCTTCTCGCCTTGTCTCCTTGAGAGCATTGCTAATGCTCAATACCGAGTCCATTGCTTTTCCTGTACCTATCGTAGGCCTGCCAAAAAACCAGAAGGCTCGTTCATTCCCTCTTACCCAGTGTCCCGGCACAACGATTAAAAAAAATTCTTTCAAACGAGATTTTCTCTGCGACTCCAACTATTTTTTTTTAAATCCATCCTGTATCGGTATATAGTAGGCTTTAATGTAGATCAGGATAAGGAAGTGAAACGGTTACTAGTTTGAAACTCAATGGTGTTGCCTTCTGCATTTGTCTTGCGATCTCGACTGCCTTTTTGCAGCATTCAGCTACACTGTATATCCATTTCTTACTCGGTCTTTCTGTTGTCTTCCGCCCAGATGTTCTATCAAGAAGGTCTCATATAGAGTTTGATCTAACTACCCAACTTGAAATATATAGCTTTACTTTAAAATCAGCGCTACGGTATAAGGCAGTAAGACAGAAAACGTCTAAAAAAAATTGCCAATGCGCTATACACTTTCAATAATAAACAGGCAGACAATGTAGTGATCGGCACTCATAGAAAGAAGTAGCAAGATAGAACTCCTACTTTTACTTCTTTCTTCGAGTATCGATAAATACATTGCTTGTTTGTTTATTATAAACGAGTTATGTATAATGTTTTAACGATCTCAGAGGTTTACTATCTGTTTTAGCTTCTCCTGATAGCACGACTAATGTAATCTTTTTCCCCCCTCCAGTCTGCCGTGGCGTTTGATATGGCCAAATTATTTTAGTTTCCGAGACAGGACGCTGTTTACTAGGCAATCTTCCTTGATGTTCAGATCTGCTAGGATGTCGGTGTTTTTAGGATGTGCAGATTAGAGGGAATCAAATTGCGTGACAGAATCATTAATTCACCAATTCCCGTTAATCAAAAGAAAAAGACGTCATAGATCGATACCGCAAACATTGAAAACCAGCTGATAACTCTATAACTCACACTGGAGTTCATACGATCAAAGGTTTAATGGTAGATTAGTCACAATTCGTACAGTCGGTTGGAAAGGCTTTTTCCACTGTTGCCATTTTCAGTCTCATGCATATTAATGCATACGGTAGCATTGGTAGCAAGTATCCATGGGCAGAGTTTTACTCGATGAGGCCCTAAACTTAAAGTATATAAGGCCCTGAGGGTCCTATCGTTTAAATTGTACCAGAGAATATAATAATATATATATATATATATATATATATATATATATATATATATATATATATTTTGTGTGTGTGTATGTGCGTATATGTATGTATATATATATATATATATATATATATATATATATATATATATATATATATGCGGGTGTGTTTGTCTGTCGGTCTGTCTGTCTATCTGTACATTTCTGTATTTTTATATAATCATTACTGTGTGTGTGTGTGTGTGTGTGTGTGTGTGTGTGTGTGTGTTTGCATAGGGTCGGGTTGTTATAAAGATATTCAACACGCACAATATGCAGCCTCACCTGTCGTCTTTTATTTCCCGCCATTGAAAAGTCCGATCATCTGTCACCCTTGTCTTTGAAGTACACAGCAGATATATCCTGTTTCCAATTCATAGAAAGGAAATAAATATTTTTTTTTAACAGTCTTGTGATATGTAATCCGCAACACCTCCCGCCAGGTAGGCTACAGCCGGATCTAGCGATTGCCGCATTAAATTAAGTCAATAAATCTCTTTAAAGTACAGTTAAGTCCGGCTCTTTATAAATGTTGAATATATTATTAAAATGTAATGTCATCTTTTTTTAAAGAGGTAAGTAAGCACAAATACGTTTTATCCCAGTAAGAACATCCCACAGAGCGATAAACACCCGGTGACACAGAGTGCCACCATGCGGATGAGGATCACCCGCGTAGAGGTCTCGGACACCCTGATTAAGCGTTAGGTTATATTACGGCACCCGGCAACAGCCAGGGTGGGGCTTTAATGTAATGATAAATTGCTTCCCACGAGGGGACGACTTATGGTTTTATTTGTAAAGAACCAGATTCATATCCTTTTACGGTACACCGCAAACCATTCTTAGCAAGCGTTTTGACTGTTGGTGGTTGCGCCATGCAGTTTTGCGTTTTGTAGTTTACTATTTCTATATACTAGGTAAGTTTTTTGACATTTTGGGGAGGTGGGGGGGGGGGGTGTCACCGTTAAACGAATAAAATTCTAACTTTTACTGTCAGTGGCAATATCACTAACCTTGCGGCCCTAAACCTATATCACTTAAAGATCCCCCTCCCACACACACACATACACACACACACACCTCAAAAGTGGTAAACAAAGGCAGTAATAATGGTAAAAATATAGGTCTAGCCTTATATGCCTAATAAACGTGAAGGTGTGGAAACTGGTAGTATACTTTACGTTTAGTTTACCACTGCTCAGGTCGAATAGTCTGTAAAATATAGGTCTATATGCCCAATAAACGTGAAGGTGTGGAAACTGGTAGTATACTTTACGTTTAGTTTACCACTGCTCAGGTCGAACAGTCTGTAAAATATAGGTCTATATGACCAATAAACGTGAAGGTGTGGAAACTGGTAGTATACTTTACGTTTAGTTTACCACTGCTCAGGTCGAATAGTCTGTAAAATATAGGTCTATATACCCAATAAACGTGAAGGTGTGGAAACTGGTAGTATACTTTACGTTTAGTTTACCACTGCTCAGGTCGAATAGTCTGTAAAATATAGGTCTATATGCCCAATAAACGTGAAGGTGCGGAAACTGGTAGTATACTTTACGTTTAGTTTACCACTGCTCAGGTCGAACAGTCTGTAAAATATAGGTCTATATGCCCAATAAACGTGAAGGTGTGGAAACTAGTAGTATACTTTACGTTTAGTTTACCACTGCTCAGGTCGAACAGTCTGTAAAATATAGGTCTATATGCCCAATAAACGTGAAGGTGTGGAAACTAGTAGTATACTTTACGTTTAGTTTACCAATGCTCAGGTCGAACAGTCTGTAAAATATAGGTCTATATGCCCAATAAACGTGAAGGTGTGGAAACTGGTAGTATACTTTACGTTTAGTTTACCACTGCTCAGGTCGAACAGTCTGTAAAATATAGGTCTATATGCCCAATAAACGTGAAGGTGTGGAAACTAGTAGTATACTTTACGTTTAGTTTACCACTGCTCAGGTCGAATAGTCTGTAAAATATAGGTCTATATGCCCAATAAACGTGAAGGTGTGGAAACTGGTAGTATACTTTACGTTTAGTTTACCAATGCTCAGGTCGAAAAGTCTGTAAAATATAGGTCTATATGCCCAATAAACGTGAAGGAGCGGAAACTGGTAGTATACTTTACGTTTAGTTTACCACTGCTCAGGTCGAACAGTATGTAAAATATAGGTCTATATGCCCAATAAACGTGAAGGTGTGGAAACTAGTAGTATACTTTACGTTTAGTTTACCACTGCTCAGGTCGAATAGTCTGTAAAATATAGGTCTATATGCCCAATAAACGTGAAGGTGTGGAAACTGGTAGTATACTTTACGTTTAGTTTACCACTGCTCAGGTCGAATAGTCTGTAAAATATAGGTCTATATGCCCAATAAACGTGAAGGTGTGGAAACTGGTAGTATACTTTACGTTTAGTTTACCAATGCTCAGGTCGAATAGTCTGTAAAATATAGGTCTATATGCCCAATAAACGTGAAGGTGTGAAACTGGTAGTATACTTTACGTTTAGTTTTACCACTGCTCAGGTCGAATAGTCTGTAAAATATAGGTCTATATGCCCAATAAACGTGAAGGTGTGGAAACTGGTAGTATACTTTACGTTTAGTTTACCAATGCTCAGGTCGAATAGTCTGTAAAATATAGGTCTATATGCCCAATAAACGTGAAGGTGTGGAAACTGGTAGTATACTTTACGTTTAGTTTACCACTGCTCAGGTCGAATAGTCTGTAAAATATAGGTCTATATGCCCAATAAACGTGAAGGTGTGGAAACTGGTAGTATACTTTACGTTTAGTTTACCAATGCTCAGGTCGAATAGTCTGTAAAATATAGGTCTATATGCCCAATAAACGTGAAGGTGTGGAAACTGGTAGTATACTTTACGTTTAGTTTACCACTGCTCAGGTCGAATAGTCTGTAAAATATAGATATAGCCCTATATGCCCAATAAACGTGAAGGTGTGGAAACTGGTAGTATACTTTACGTGTAGTTTACCACTGCTCAGGTGGAATAGTCTGTAAAATATAGGTCTATATGCCCAATAAACGTGAAGGTGCGGAAACTGGTAGTATACTTTACGTGTAGTTTACCACTGCTCAGGTGGAATAGTCTGTAAAATATAGGTCTATATGACCAATAAACGTGAAGGTGTGGAAACTGGTAGTATACTTTACGTGTAGTTTACCACTGCTCAGGTGGAATAGTCTGTAAAATATAGGTCTATATGCCCAATAAACGTGAAGGTGCGGAAACTGGTAGTATACTTTACGTGTAGTTTACCACTGCTCAGGTGGAATAGTCTGTAAAATATAGGTCTATATGCCCAATAAACGTGAAGGTGCGGAAACTGGTAGTATACTTTACGTGTAGTTTACCACTGCTCAGGTGGAATAGTCTGTAAAATATAGGTCTATATGCCCAATAAACGTGAAGGTGTGGAAACTGGTAGTATACTTTACGTGTAGTTTACCACTGCTCAGGTGGAATAGTCTGTAAAATATAGGTCTATATGACCAATACAGAAAACTTGTTAAAAATAGCAGTTTACAAAGAAATGACAGCCAGAATGTCAGAAGCAAGTTTTACATCACTACTGTTCACCGTTTGGGAGGGTTAGAGGTGACCGTCAAACATACAGATTGACAGACATTTAGATTTTCTTTTTTTTTTTTTAAATAATAAAGGTATGTCCTCAGAATTTCTCAAGGGATTAGGGCAGCAAACGATATAAATTCGACCAATATGAGGATCCCCCCCCCCATACACACACACATATATTTTATTTAGTTTATTCTATGTCATCTACTTCTTCCTCCGATGACTCCCTTAGCTGTGAGTGAGAATATCGTGAATGACCAGACAATGTTACATTTCCGAAACATCCTGATGAAAAGGCCGAAGCAAATTCTGTGGGCAGATTTTATAAAGTCAAGCCTGATGAGCCTTAGCCAGGTTCAAGTTGTGGAAAGAGAGAAAGAGAGAAAGAGAGAGAGAGAGAGAGAGAGAGAGAGAGAGAGAGAGAGAGAGAGTGTGTGTGTGAGAGAGAGAGAGAGTAAACACAAGAATTCGTGCGTTTTTATAATAATATCCCGTCTTCTTCACCCCTTCGCAGTACCATCATAGCTGGCACACTACTGTTTTCAGGAAGCAAAAGTGGGGTTGAATTTTCATTTATTTCATCTAATTGCTTTTGTATTTATGTATTTTAGTATCAGGCAGTACGTAAATTATCTAATTTAACCCCATCAAAATATAATATGTCAATAACAGTAGGATATATTTTTTTTCGGATAATCATTCTCTCGCTATTTCTTATCTGAAAATTCGTTTGGTATACGTATTATTTGTAATACGTCCAATGATCAGGAACGGGTTAAATATATATCCCAAAGTACCACTATAAATCTATCTTGTGTCTGTAATGACGAAGACACAGGTGTGCTAGCAAGTGTTTGATCTGCTCTAGATCCGATGCGTGAAAATCGACCGTAGTGCAAGCGGAACGTCTGACCTAGATTTTCATTGAACTTTTGGGGAATCGACTCCCTCAAGTGACATTTCATACGAAAAACATAAGCCTAAGCTTTATTTTAGCCCTATTAATTGATGTGTAAATATTGGGACAATATTTGGTAATGCTGGGACAATATTGATACTTATTCCTACACAGCTTGATATCACTGTCTCCAGACATGCCTTACATTCTGTGATCTCCGCTTTTCCTTCCAGCTTATATTATAACGATTAGCCGATTATGTTTAGGAACCATGATACTGCATTTCTTTCTATACCACAAGAATCAATAGATTTTTTTTTTTTTTTAAGGAAAACAAAGGGCAAGAAAGCGTATTTTTCTAGCGCCCCCCCCCCCCCCCCCCCCATTTTTTCTAAACAGCCCCATTTTGCGCTTACTGGGGTCAATGAGACTGACATTCAAAAAGTAAATATCCAACGTTGAAACACCAGTTCAAGAAAAGGTCATGGTCAATTGAAAAAGGGTTTCAAAAGATTGTTCCCAATGGCAGACATGAGAAGAAAGGTTTGTGGGAGCAGTAGGTTAGCATAAGATATTTGCTTTAGCCCAAGTATATAAGAGAAGTTTTTCAAAGTTAACACTCCAGCTTGCAGCTGTGGTTCTGCGTATGCTGTTCCGCGGTTATACGAGGAATGAATAAACCTTTTTGAAATATTTTTTTTTCTAGCCAGTTGAAAAAAAAAGTAAGCACGATAGGGTTCACAGAACTCATTTAGAGTTTTAGTGGTGACAATTTCAAAACTTCCATTGAGAACATTATTATCCGCAAAGGAATGCAGGTTAACCCAGTCTGGCGTGACCATTACTGGTGCCCCTATTATAACTTCTTGTGTGGTTAAACGGGGTATCTGGGATCGGCCTGGTGATCTGTGTCACGAGACGATGGAGCCACGTGACTATTCTAGGATCTCATCAAGTCTTCAGAGACACTCTGCAATGATTTAATGTTTAGTTGGCGGGGCGTGTTGGTCTAGAAGGTACTCCGCAGCCCCAACAGCCACCAAACACCACTTCAGGGATGAGACACCTCAAGTTTATAGGCACCACAGAATTCTAGATAATATCCGGGCACAGCTTGGCCAGATTTCCTCGCCACTTGTTAGCCCCCCGAATAGATGGGATCACCCGCATAGTCAAACAAAATACACAGTATCAATAGAAATGTAAAATATAGAACAATACACTCACATAGAACTAGCTAAAGAGAACTGTGAAATATTGGACAATAAATTCAGAATAACAATGCATGTAATAATTGTAACATTAGTAAATAGTCTCGAAGGAATGATATTGAAGAATGATCTAAAGAACAGGAAAATATCGAACAAAGAACTTCCTTAGTCAAGAATGACTCCTGATCTGCCAACAGCTTCTGTTGTACTCATCACCGCTACTGATTAAGTATGGGGTTAATGGTAATAATGGGCACTAAGTATCTGGGTAGCTGCACCTTCAAGTAACCCCAAGAAATACTGATTCGAAGTGATGGACTTGTTCCTTTCTACAGTTCGTATGAAAGAATGTACCACTCATAGTGTTGAACATGATGTTTGGAAGTACTGTAGTTCTTAAAATAAAATGTTACTGGATACTATGTAGTCAATAATATATATACTGTTCAATTAAGTAACTGTTGTCACTGTTCATGTATAGGGATAGATTACCTTTAAAAACACAAAGTCAAGGAACAGCGTTCCACTATCTCTATCACTTTCTGGCTTGCTGCAGTATGTAGAGTTTAGACCCTGGGCTGGTGGCACTGGATGATATGAATCTTGTAAGTGTGACACCATAAGTCACCTCTCCGAGTATCACCAAAACGACTGGCCTCATGTACCAACAGGTACTGGTATACTGGCACTGGTTAGGTGTTAGTTGATAGACTGTATCTGACTGCAAATGGTTGACATTGGTTGGGATATCTGGACTATGATCCTGACATAGCTCACAGAGAAGTCAGTACACATCCCATGCTCTTCTGAAGTTCACGGGAGAAACAGAGACTTTCAGAATAAATACTGATAGAGTTTGAACAAAGAAGACACAAACAATAGACTGCACAATTTATTGCCTGGCATATTTCGCTGTATCTCGTCAGGTGCCAAAAAAACAAGTTTATATACATCTAAAGTTTCGGGGAGATGACGTCATGCAACGTGTATATGACCGACTCAAAACAGCAGTCGGTCAAACCTTTTACGCAGCCATGCCTGTTATGAGATTCAAAACCACCACGATTCCTACGCCACATGTAAAAGAACCAATCTCGACGTACGCCAGATCTAACTGCATATACCAATTTAAATGCACCTGTAACGCTGCATGTGTGGGCAGAACTGATCGACGACTGGAGAAACGGGTTGCTGAACATACTCCACTATGGGTGGTAAAAGCAATGCAAAACACTAACACCTCAACAATAACGAATCAGGTGACTGGTCGACAAAATCCATCATCAGCAATTGCGTGCCACATTCTAAATTCCGGGCACATCATTTACAGGGATGATGCATTTCGAATTACTTACAATTCGGCCAACCGTAGATTACTCAAATACGCGGAAGCTTCCGCGATCAACCGGTTAAAACCGGATCTCTGTAGGCAGAAAGAAATGGTAGTTTCCTTAAGGTTACCTTGGTGAAACAGACAGTGTAGAATGTACTCGAATTTGTGTTTCAGTTTCTAGGATTCAGCTATTTGCTTCATTTATTCACTTGTTACTGTAGTATGCACCTGACGAGATACAGCGAAATATGTCAGGCAATAAATTGTGCAGTCTATTGTTTGTGTCTTCTTTGTTCAAATTCACATCGGGGAAACATTGCTTTGATTAACTGATAGAGTTGACAGAAAAGGCATTTGGCCGTCTGCTGGCTTTGGAAGCTGCGTCTAGAATGACGCTAAAAATTCAAATGTCTCTTAAGTCAGAAGCGGGAGGGATTCCTTCCGTGCAACAAAGCTGTGATTCGGCAATGCGGAAAAACGACCCTACTCGTAAAAATCACTTACCTGTGAGTGAATTCACAATATAATTTACTCTCAATAGAATTTGGATGAAACAGAGTACTTTTCCTGACATTTTGAGCCATACTTATTAAAGAAGGACTATTTACTTACGGAAGAATAGTCTATATTGGAAGCCAGTTAATTTACATTGGTGGGGTGGGGGGCATGGGACAAGATGTGGGCAAGTCAATGAACATAGGGGTGTTCCGCTGGTCTGTGACAATCTGCCATCCAAAGATTCTTCAGTCTCAGGGTATGAAACTTTCAAGTCGCCGAAGGGAAATACGGCACGCATGCACACATATCCTGTCCCTTTGCAAAGGAAAGTGCATATCTAATTAACGGATTCTTTCGCGCCTCTTTAGGGACACTAAATATGTGGTGCTAGTTCCCTTTGTGCACTCACAGCTACACACTCAATGTGTAGGTGGTCAGTATCACACCGACCACCTTTGTTTCCTATAACATTTTCCTATAACATTTTCCAATACCATTTAGCCAGGGTGGGCACTCTCAAAACATTCCATAAAATGTAATAAGCATAATTTACTTTCAGCCAACTTATAGCGCGTTAAGTTTCTGCAGTTTTTGAGCTGAAATATTTTGGTCATATTAGGCGAATTAGGAAAAAATTATAGCAGAAGACATGGTACCAGTACGAGGGGCAGGAGCCGACGAACATGAAGATAGGCACAGGTTGTAAGTGTCCCCTTGAATGAATATGAAAATACACAAGGTGGGAAAGCTGGCGAAAGACGGAATTTTATTTCAGGTCGACCGTGATGAGAGCGACGTTCTGCTAAGGACCTGCTACATGACGATGATAAGTTTCTGCAACTATTTAATCGTCATGCCTTCCCTATGTGTGGTGTGTGTGTGTGTGTGATGTGTGTAAGATGTGTGTGTGTGTGTGATGTGTGTGATATGTGTGTGTGTGATGTGTGTGGTGTGTGTGTGATGTGTGTGTATGTGTGTGTGTGATGTGTGTGTATATGTGTGTGTGATATGTGTGTGTGTGATGTATGTGTGTGTGTGTGATGTATGTGTGTGATGTGTGTGTGATGTGTGTGTGTGATGTGTGTGTGTGTGTGTGTGTGATGTGTGTGTATGTGTGTGTGTGATGTGTGTGTGTGATGTATGTGTTTGTGTGTGGTGTGTGTGTGTGTGTGTGTGTGTGTGTGTATGTGTGTGTTTAATATTGATGTTTATCATGTAAATACCCAACTTAAAATAGTTAGCTTTACTTTCAAATCAGCTCTGCAGTATTAAGCTGTAACACAGAAAACGTATAAAAAAATTACTTATGAGCTATACACTTTCAATAATAAACAGAGAGACAATGTAGTAATCGGCACTCATAGAAAGAAGCAGCACTGTCACAGACCTCTGGGTGACCTTGCTGGTCCGTGGCTCGTAACTGGGCCTATGACTGTTAAACTAACCTTTGATACACACTGAACCTGAACGCACACAGAGCACACACGACAATCTTTATTGCAAGTACAGGTAATACAATAGACAGTTGACTTCCCGCTGTGTGGCCACCTATTGCTTGGACCCTCTGGCCGAACGAGCTTTACAATCGCCTCGCTCTCCAGTATGTTCCACAAGCAATCGCGATACGCTCTTACCTATTGACACACTGACCAACCAAACTGTCACAGCCTCTGTCTAGTGCAAGGTCAGAGTGCCAAGGTTAGACATTCTTTCATAAAACATGTACATAACTGATTTAACTGGTCAGAAGTAACTGGAACCTATTTACTTCTTATGGAACAACACAATACCTTGTACCAGTTAAATACACAGCAAAAAAACTATCCTATTCTAACAGAACACTGTAAATAATCTATGCAGTCACTAACAGAAATATCCTAACTCTAATATACTATCACTGTCTCGCTAACACGTCTGCTCTCTCTGACCGCTATACACAGAATGTCCTGTGTTCCTTTCACCTCGTGTCTTTTGACCCGTTCACCAGCTCAGTCCCAAAAGGGGTAATCATGTTGCGGACTTGTCTGC
>CAJHNH020000644.1:0-85000 GCA_905116865.2 Candidula unifasciata
CTTTTAGTGCACACATTCGACGTCAGAATGACAGTTTTTCAGACCAAGCTTAACTGACATCAGCTGGGCATAAACTTCGCGTACAACACTTCACACATGGGGCGCAGATAACAAGAAAACTTTGGTACGCAAAAAGGTTGGTGGGGAGGGGGGGGGGGGTTGAGCTGAGCCTCTATATAATTTTCTAAGAGGGTGGAACTCAAGTGGCTTTAACATTATTTGAGGGTGCAAAAATAATAATAAATATTGCTATTTATTCTGTGACTATGTTTATTATTATACTATTAAAAAAAAAAAAACATAGTTATCCGATCGCGCGTTTTTATTAGTTTGTAAATAAAATATCGTACTTGGGTATGTGAAAAGCTGACTCAAATGTTGTTTACCGTGTCCAGTAGGCGTGAATTCAGTGGGTTTTCGTAATCGTTACGACGCAGTGGTCAGTTGTGTTTAAGACCATATTTGTGAGCATAGCTCACGATGCGCGCACGAGAAAGCAACAGAACACTATTTACTGCCTACGCAATTTCAACCCTATAAACGGTTAAGGCTACACCGAAACGATCACTTCATTTCCAACCAGTCATAAATGGCGACTCTATCGATAAATTTAGGGAATATTGCTATTGGCTGATTGCAGGCAGGAGAAAGTCAAAGTCAAGTTGCCAGGCATCTAAACGTGCATCAGAGTACCATCAGTCGACTTTGGCACCGGTTCCAATCACTGCTTCAGTTGAAGACCGACATCGCAGTGGACGACCCAGAGTGACAACAGCAGCGGAGAATCGCTTTATTCGGCTTCGTCACCTCAGAGACAGGTTTACAACAACTTCCTCAACTGCACAGGCATTGCCTCCAGGACGTCACCTGTCTGATACAACTGTTCGGAACAGAGTGCATGATGTTAGACATTGGGCTTGACGATCACACCCAGCACCTGTCTTTATGCGTCGCCACCACTAAAATCGACTTCTTTGTTCCAACCAACATCGTCCCTGGGCAAGTGACAATCAGTGGAAACGTGTCTGGTTCAGTAACGAATCTTTCTTTTGGTTGCAGCGTCATGATAGACGGCGTAGGGTCTACCGTGGACGAAACGAAGGTTTAGCTGCAAATTTTTTTGATGAAGCTCTGCTGCACGGTGGTGGAGGTGTAATGGTATGGGGAAGATCAGTTACAATTAAAGTCAATGAGTCAGTTGGTGCACATTGAAGGAAGCATGAATACGTCACAGTACGTCCATTAAATTCTTCAACAGCATGTCCTTCCATTTTGGCATACCAACAGATATCTTTTTCAACAGGACAACGCCTGATCCCATTCTGCACAGCTGACCAAGCAGTTCCTGGCTGCAAATAACATTCAAATCCTTCCCTAGCCATCCCTGTCTGCAGACATTAGTCCGATTGAGCACTTGTGGGATGAGCTGCAAAGACGTGTTTGTTGCCGAAACGTTGTTCCAGCCAAAGGTCGTGATCTGTTCCAGGCACTCCAGTAAGAGTGGGCAGCCATCCCATAGGCCCACATCAGACATCTGATCGCATTCATGCCCAGGAGATGCCAGTCACTGATCCACACCAGGGAAGGCCACACACCAAACTAACGGAAAAGGCCTACGCTTAAAAACTGTTGTGACCCAGATGGAAAAAAAAAGTGTCAATTAATTGTTTGAAATTTAAGTAGTTACACTTATTGCACTACAAAGATGCAGAATTTCAAAATTGTATGAATGTTTGTTGCTTTTAGTAACTATGCGTTTTTTTTAAACAGTATATTATGTGCGGAATGCGTATAAACATAATAATATATGTGAAAAAAAACTTTTTCTTCTTCTTTTTCTTCTTCGCTTTACATGACTCCCAACTCCGACGGAAAGTTGTGGGTGTTCATCCACCTCTAGACTTTGGTCTTGTTCCTGAACCTGAGTGTTGCGTGCACGTCGGTTTCACAGACCTGGTTATTGATGTTCACACTCGTGGTTTCTTGCCTCTTGGGCAGATGTGCTCTGACTTCGTGTGATGTTCTTACTTAACTAATTCCTACGACATGCTTGTTGTAGAGGCCATAGATCCTTGCTGGTTTTCCCACACAGTGAGGCCCCGGAACCAACACGGGGATGTGAAATCATATGATGCGTGTATGTAAACTAAAAGTAAAGGACTCTTTTCCACGCTTTCAAGTGTATTGGACATATAGGGCTAGACCCATATTTTTTTAGACTAACCGACACTCAGTGGGTTTTTATGTCAGCATGACGCCGGCGGCCGCCTTTACTTCCCAGGCACCCACTCATGGCTGGGTCGACCTGGAATCCAAGGTCATTTTTCAAAGAAAGAAAAAAGTCCAACTCCGTCAGGACCCAAACCCACGACATTTTGATCGGCAGGCAAGCATCTAGCCGCTACACCACGAGGGTTCCATGTGTAAACAACTACTTAAACAGGTCCCTCCCTTCCCCCCCCCCCCAATTGCACCCACTTTTAAACAAAATTAAGTAGTGGGACCTAAAGTTCTTGAGCCACTAGATTATCACCAAACTCCCAAGCTCCAGCTACGAGTCCCAGGAAACTCCGCAATTGTCACACTCACGAATCGAAACCATTTCTTTCAGAACGCAAAACAAACGACTTAACCTCTTTGCCATGGCCACTCCCAGATAATTAAATCATCTAAAACCCTCAAGGCAAACAGTACCAGGATACAACCGGGCGATCTATGGCAACATCCGAGAAACACTAACCCATCTAGTTAGTGTTAATGGCATTTCAGAACTCAGAAAAACAAACCTGTGGAAAACCAAACAACAAATTAGGCCCTTGCGGAAAGCTTAAGTCCCAAATTCTGGAAGAAATATTTTATTTCTTCTTTCTTCTTTTGTCCTACTGTTTAGGTTGCAAAGCATCGCAGAGTGTAGTTATATGTCTGCCTTATCCTAGTTGCGTAGCTTGTGTTAATGGAAAATTGTGTTTCTGCAGTGTCTCCTTTACTCCCTTCACCAATCTCCCTCTTGGTCGGCATCTTGTCGTCATCCAGCATCCTCAAAGGTTATAACTGTGGCTAGGCTATGTGCGCCATATGAAACGGCTTTGCATTGGACGCCACCAAAAGCCCTGAAAATGACTCTTGCAGTGTGCATATCACATGAACCGACCTCTCTATCTCAGCTCTGTTTGTCGCACCTGCGCCACGATGAGACCTCGTGTGGTCAGTATCAGCCACAAAAGGTCGACTGACCACGGCCAGCCGATAACACAGTGAGAGCCAGATAGACCTGACTGACTTTCTACCCCACTAAGACATCACACAAGCGATAAACACCCGATGACACAAAGTGCCACCATGTGGATGAGGATCACCGTGGAGAGGTCCCAGAAACCGCGTTCAGACAATTGGCCATATTGATGGCCTGCCTATATTGCGGCCCCTGGCAAAAGCCAGAGTGAGGCTTCAAATAACAAAAAATTACGTCCTGAAAAGGACGTAAAGAAGATCATATATATAGCCAAATAGACCTGGTGCCTTGGTCTTTTTATAGACACCTTGACTTCCTGAGCTGCCAGGTTTTTCCTTATTTGCGATCAAACCGAATTTATATCGACTGCCAAGAGCCTGTTACAATACAAATCAGAATATTTCAAATATATTATTATAGGTATGTACCGTTTATTATATAGTAATTTAAATGTTTATTTCTGCACTCTTAAACAAGTCTTAAGTCCTATGAGCTCTGCACCCTCGAAAATATAAGTCGGAGTGCATCTGCCTGAGAGGCTAGGAACCAGCAGTCTGTGTACAAATAAGCTGGATCTGTAAAACGGGTACGCAAACTCAGGTTTTCAATCAAAGATAAAATCCAGAAGCGGACGAATCCCCAGAAGTGTCGATTAGAGATTACAGCCGGTGAACGCAAAGAAGTAGAAGATAAGAAGGCTACATTTTCCGAACATTTCTTTAGCGGGGAAAAAAGGGGCGGAAGGGGGAGGTTGGGGGACGGGGGGTGGGGGGCGATGTGTGGAGAAACACTTCTGATTGTACTACTTTACTACAGAATCAAAATAAACCGATTCTACAGTAAAGCAACCTTAATGGCAGGGTAACAAAAACAGGAAATGTTTTTATTTCAGGAAACGAAAAAAACAGAACTTTGGTTCTTTTGTATTCAGTCACTTTTCACATTAGGTGGAAAGTAGTAATCCTTTATTTATGTCCTCGCAGCAACCTATCTGGAAATCGACCATTAACTGTAGACACGTCCACGTTTAGCTAGAGTCTATGCTTTTTGACATATGCTTGGTTAACATTTAGCTAGAGTCTACGCTATCTGATATATGCTTGGTTAACATTTAGCTAGAGTATATGCTATTTGACACATGCTTGGTTAGAATTTAGCTAGAGTCTATGCTATTTGACATATGCTTGGTTAACATTTAGTGAGAGTCTATGCTATGTGACATATTCTGGGTTAACATTTAGCTAGAGTCTATGCTATTTGACATTGTAAAGTAAAAAAAAAAAAACTTGTAAAGATCCCTTTTCACTCCTTTAGGCTCATCAGGTATATGAGAAAAGCGCCCAGGACAGCCTTTCTGGTACCCATTTTAGGCTGGATCGACCTGCGACGCGCCATACCATGATAAAAATCCACGCAACCAGCAGTGGGTTTCGATCCCGGTACGTTGGAATTACGAGTCCGACTCGCAACGCCTTAGCCACAGAGGCCGCGTTTGACATATGCTTGCTTAACATGTATGGATCAAAGTAAAGAATACGTTTAATATCCCGATAAGCTTGCAACCCTTATTTACTGGCGGCATGGAGTTCGAATCCTTATAAGGATTTCTACTACTGCTGCTATTGCTAATACGATAACTAGAACTACTACTACTGCTGCTATTGCTAATACTACAACTATAACTACTACTACTGCTGCTATTGCTGATACTACAACTAGAACTACTACTACTGCTGCTGTTGCTAATATTACAACTAGCAACTACTACTACTGCTACTGTTGCTAATACTACAACTAGAACTACTACTACTGCTGCTATTGCTAATACCACAACTAGAACTAATATTACTGCTGCTATTGCTATTACTACAACTAGAACTACTACTACTACTGCTATTGCTAATACTACAACTAGAACTACTACTACTGCTCCTATTGCTAATACTACAACTAGAACTATTACTACTGCTGCTATTGCTAATTCTACAACTAGAACTACTACTACTATTTTTTTGTTCATGAACATTCGGAGCCTTTAAGGTTAATTGTTGCAGGTATCACTGGCCTCAGTTTAGTTCTGTGACTGTCCTTTTCTTTCAAGTTGGTGATTCCAAGTGTTTGTAGGTCTGTCTGCAGTCCCTAAAATCGATAGTCCTCCAAAAAGTCTATCAGAACTAACCCCATTGGGATAAAAATGCAAACTACCAGTACACAACCAGAGAAATGTGCAAATAGATATTCTTCAAGGAAGTACAAGGTTATGTGCAGCTCAGAATGACAATTTTAGTTACACTGATGACGAATGTCCTCAACAACAAAAGGTTCGTGCACATGCAAGATGTGTCGGCACATGTTGCAGTCAATCCAGTCATCTCCCTGTTAGATGCAATTTTTCGTTGTTTGAAGCCCTACTCTGGTTCTTGCCAGGGACCTCAATATAGCCCGACCATAAATATGGTCTAATGGCTGAACGCAGTTTCTGGGACCCCTCCACGGTGATCCTCATCCACATTGTGGCACTTTGTGTCATCGGGTGTTTATCGCTTGTGTGACGTCCTGGTGGGGTAAAAATCTAGTACTACTACTGTCGGCTCTGTGGCTAAGTCGATACGTGCGCTTCGTAATACCGGAATGCCGGGTTCGATCCCAGCTGTGGGCCATGCGCCTTGCTTTGGTTTCAAAGGTGGTATCGAGAAAGCCGACCGTCCAGTGACAATGGCAAACTACTGGACGTAAATTTGCCTAGAAAAAACCACACAACAGCCAGAGGCTGTTGGAGTTGGTTCTACAACGTACTGTAAAGGATGCACAACTAACCTAACTACTACTACATGTTGCAGTTCGAAATGGAGATGCGGGTGGGGGCGTGGTACCAGGGATTTGACAAGCTTACCAACAGGGGAGTAATAATTGAGATGCAGACACCTAGAGAATAAATTTAGAGAAATGGATAAAAACCAGCCTTGGCTCACAGTATCTGGTAACAATAACAAGCAAAATCAGTATTGAAATCCATTGATCTAGAAAACTACGAGAGTCACGAATACTGCTGACAGTGTCACTGTCAGCAGAGAGTCAAAATACAATGGATACAGACAGTCTCATTGTGACGTGCCCTGAAAGGATAGACGGTATCAACTGGCAGGGAAAGATGCCGCAAAAGAGCAGCTGGATGTACCAGTCAGACGCTAACAAAGAAAAGGATCAGTCAATCAATCGGAAAAGAGGCAACTCCGGCACTACTTTATTATTGACAAACCAGAACAAGTCCTTATCCCTTGCCTCAAAACAGGACACAACCGATTACTCAGCCGAAATTCAAAGTTGGAGTATCGGTCATGTGCACATGTTGAAAGTCACTACAGAAGCAGAACAGATACCCTCAGATTGCTCCAAATATTATGCATTTTGGCGAAAAAGAACATCAGTGAAAGGTCATTTTTACGGCTCACTGAATAATTTTTTTTAAGTGATTTTTGTCAGAGAGATAAAAATTGCAGATATGGAATGCTTGTTTTAAGTGAACGAAACGAAAAGAAGATGTAATACTGACCACCTCACCCGTCTAGTACCGACTGGTGCCGTTTGGCCATTTAAAATCTGTCACTATATATCCAGTACGCCTCAGGACGCGGAGAAGTTATCTTTACTTTCTCTTTTGCTTTTCAAAACTGCATACAGACAGCTCTAAACCACGCCCACTGCTAGCAGTCAGTCTCATAGGCATCTTTACAAATGCGCATAAATATGTCAAGAGGCGCCAGAATCACGAGGCTAGGGCACCTTAAGCCTCTACCTCCTCCATCCTCTTCTACCTTTGTTTCTGTGGGTGTGCCTGTCTGTGCATGTGTGTATCTGTATGTGTGTATGTGCGTGGAATGTACGTGTCTGTGTGGGTAGGTACATGTGAATGTGAATGAACGGGAGTGTGTTTATATATGTGTGTGTGTGTGTGAAGGTATGTGGGTGTGTATATATGCTTGTTTAAGTAAGTGGGTGCGTGTGTGTACGTGTGCTTGCGATAGTGTGTGCATGCATTTTACCACACAAGCTTATGTGTGTGTGTTTTCTTGATATTCATAATAAGCTTATTATAATATAAATATAACGTGCTTATTGATAAAATACAGCTGCAGCGTGAAAGACGGGTGTTCGAAAGAGCCGAATGTAATACGGGCCTACGCGCCCAAATTATGACATGTTGGAAGTAAAGTTCGTTTGTTCGTTCTTCAATGTTAAGAGGCTCGGCTCCCCTTCCACCACCCCCAGGGCTGGGAGCTCAAGCTCAACCATGTATAGAAGTTCTCTTAGTAAGTATTTACGTATGCTATTGATTATTTCGAATACGTAATTATATTTGCCGCGTCTGTGGCTTAGGCGTTGAGAGCCTGACTTGTAATTCCAACGTACCACGATCGAAACTCATTGCTGGCTGTGTGGTTATTTATCATGGTACAGGGCGTCGCAGGTCGACCTAGCTTTAAATGGGTACCAGGATGTATGTCCTAGGGAAAAGCCCTTAAAGAAGGTTAAAGCCCCTCGCGTTCCCCCTGCGCCTCGAGGCCACCTTAATCACCTATGATTTCTTTATGGTGACACTCCTGCTAGGTGTAACTAGGCACGGCACGTAGGATGTACGAGCAACAGCAAGCAAGATCAGAAATGACAACGTTTATTCGTTCCTCTTTGACCTCCTGGGAAATATTCGCATCTGCTTGGGATAAAAACACATGTAAATAAGATAGATATAAACAATTATCATCCTTGGTCGTTTGGGGAATCGAGAATTGCAGCTTGGCTTCAACAAAACTAAGCTTAACACATTCCTAGTTTGGGTAAAGTAGATTCTAATCATGTTGAGAATCTACACAACACGAAGCGGAATGTAGCTTAAATAGAATCCTTAATTTATTCCCTACCGAGTAACCACTATACGTTTGTTTCATCATTGTCATCATCATTATCATCATCCTCGCCATATTGTGCATTCATACCTTTTACTGGCATTCTGCTGAGAAACAACCGACCCGGCTGCTTGGAGATACCAGCTAAGTGATTTTGTGTATCCGTGTAGTATTGTTTAATTTGAATGTGCAGATGAAGGCTCAATAGCCGCAACGTTCACATTTTGTTTGTATTCCTTATATTGAGAAGCTTGCTAATATACTTTTCGTTCGGTTTTTCATCTTTTCTTTATACACTCACTATTCCAAATGGGAGTCGCCGTGGTGTAGCAGCTAGACTCTTGACTGCGGAATGGAAGGTTTTTGTGATCTGGTCCTGACGAAGGCAGATTTTTTTTTTACCGTGACTCCCAGGTCGACCCAGCCTTCAGTGGGTATTAGATGCAGTCTTGGGAAGTAAAGGCGGCCGGCATAATGCTGACCCCATCACCTGCCAAGTTCCGATTGGTCTGAAAAAATATAGGTCTAGCCCTATATGTTCAATATCTCCGAATGCGTGAGAAAGGATCCTTTACTTCTTTTTTTTTTAAATTTGTTTTTTCAACTTTACTGTTCTACATTCTGCTAGTTGCAAGACAAAAGGGTTCTAGCAGCGAACTCTGGCACAGCGAGACGTGATTGGACAATAATTTATGTGTGTTAACCTTTGAGACGCGTTAGTCTAAGTGGCAGGGGTGTCAGGTCGGCGTGCCTGTTGTATTATTTCGACGGTCTTACCGGCGACCATGCGTGCTTTATAGTGCTCTATATTACAGGAAGTGAGCGGTTTTAACATGTACAACTGTCCTTAACCCTAACCAGAGAGACTGCATTTTATGCCACGTGGTTTCAAACTTCTTAACATTTTGCAGTAGCCCCTCTGAAACGCTGTGTTGCTCCAGGGACGCAACGGTATTCTCCGATTCAATCATCAACGCTGACAGCTGAAATAAACTCATGTCCTATAGAAAATTATAGACGATTGTTTTATACCCACCAACAAACACCAATTCTGCTTACGAGTGAAAACACAATCTCAGCGCAGCTGCTCACAGAACAACGATTAACAGGCAACGCAGACAGCTTAGTCAAGACGACATTAAACCCGGACACCCCTCTAGCGTAGACCAGCCCGAGCAAGCATCAACGTTAGGTCAACTCGCGTGTAGGTGGGCCCTAGTTGCTTGTAAGAGACTCGGTCTCATCGCACATTTGAAGTCTAAGGCCTCTGTTTCCTCTGTTTTTAATTGTACATTTTTAATACCATGACACGAAAACCCAGTGACATGTTCAAACCTGATCAGTTTGTACATGTACCGATGCAAATTTGAATAATATTATAACAAGTGCATTCAGCTACAGACTCACACATTCTGACCAAAACGTATCTCCATACTTTCTGTTTCGCTTGTTGCGGAATCTATTGCCCTAATTTTAATCATATTTTGTTATACTGGGGTGTTTGGGGGGGGGGGGTGTGGCACTTTTCATATCTTAGTGGCGTGAGAACCTCGGAATACAAACAGGGAAGGAAAAAGGGGGGGGGGGGGTGGAGGAACTAAGAAAGGCTGTAGACTGCTGGATTATACCTCAGTCTTTGCTTGTCAGTTGCCCAGATCTCGGCAAGTTCATAAGCACTCTAAACTTAGTGGGTCTTTCTTAGCTTCTTTTGTCCCCTTCTTTTATTACAAGATTCCATCATGACCCACCAGTTACGAAATAGCTCACAGTCACTTGTTGTTGCTATCTGACCATCACAGGAGATGAGGACCACTTTTCTTTCATTCGTCATGAAACTAAGAGAATACAATAGTTACTTGTACATGCGCTCTGAACTGGTTCATAGTGAGGAAGAGTTGGGCAATGTCGTTGAGCTCAGTCTCCGGCCTGTCTCTTTCTGGATCCAGTGACAGGACAAGTCGTGATCACTAGAGATGAAGTTAGGTGCAGTGAAGACAATGATGTTGCTCTATGGGCCCTCATGGTGCTCTTTGCACCCCACAGCAAGTTGTTAGTACTCGACGGTCAGGCCCTTTAAACGCAACTTGGTGGAATACTGATACTTGATAAGGTAGACGTGGTTAGTGCCTTGAGGGAGAGCGTGTACAGATTAAAAGAGCAGATGGATCACCACAGTCTGGTGAGATTGATGCAGCGGGTAGTGACGAGAAGTTCTGGCAGATGCTCGAGGTTCAGAGAAAAGGCAAGACGGACGTTTAATCAGAATGCTACTGGCACCATTAGTATCGGAACTCTTCACTGGCTGCTGAAGATGACGACGAGCGCTTATGGGAATGCTCCGAGTGCTGTGATGTCGGTTCTTGAATCAAATCAAATCAATTTGCTCCGCACATTCAGCCAAGTTCCAGTCGTGGCCTGCTTGGATAGGCAGATCCTGACACCGTGGGAAACTAACCATTTGGCTACCCTCACCTGGTTTAGCTGGCTTGTCAAAGTCCTTGCCCAGATGGTGGTCGCTGCCACATGATGACAGCTATTGGGAGCCAATCTGTGAGAGCTGAACGTTAGGGTTGGCCCAAAGGCAGTTGAACTGGCCTGGGGAAAAGACATAATGTAGCCGGATGGCGACAATCTAGTAAATTCCGTTGGATTGACTAATCGAAAAATCTGGCACGCAGAAGGTCAGGAGTCTATAAAAAGGCTTGTACTATGCTGTTCTCTCTCTCTCTCTCTCTCTCTCTCTCTCTCTCTCTCTCTCTCTCTCCCTCTCTCTCTGGGTG
This sequence comes from Candidula unifasciata, assembly GCA_905116865.2. Classification (NCBI taxonomy): domain Eukaryota; kingdom Metazoa; phylum Mollusca; class Gastropoda; order Stylommatophora; family Geomitridae; genus Candidula; species Candidula unifasciata. Next base: position 10,917 of record CAJHNH020000644.1, read on the forward strand.
TGTCTCTTGTGTTCAAGTCAGTTGCCCAGTGTTTGTAATGGTGATCCTACGCGGTCTCATCGCGACACAGGTGATTATGGCTCGGTGATTCGTGCGATCGTGTATTCTATGGTTAGTTTCGCTTAGATATAAATTGTTTGTCTTAGTTAAACTCTAGACCAAGTTTTTTATTGTGCATTCTAGTTTGGAGATAGGTTGACCGCTGGTCGCTAAAAGCGATTTACAGATCTAGGGGTATGTTGAAGTTTAACGTACATGTTATGCGTTTATTTTCCTATTTCTTTCGTAGCTGGAGATGATTACCACTTTAGATTCTGGTCGATCACGAGGATGGTTTTTAATGTAATGTTACCTGTGAAGTATACATTAATTCTGTGTTCAGTGAAACAAACAGATGTTGAATGTGATAATTCATTTGCTCGATTTAAGTTAGAATGTGTAGTCCATGTACATGTTTAGTCTAGGTGTGTGTAGTCATATGTTGTTGTAGTTATGCAGCTTACATTTTCATCGTCAGTACTACGACGAAATATTTCGTGGCCCCTGCACAGAAGAACCCTTGTCTTTACTTTTCCTGTTTTTTTTTTTTTTTTTTTTTTTTTTTTTTTTTTTTTTTTGTTCAGGTGGAAACTACTACATTTTGTCCTAGTCGTATTTATTTTTCCTTATTTACCTGCTTCTTGTTTGTTTAGTTTTTTTTTCTTTCCATTTCCCGCTAGCACTACAACAAGCCGCCCGTTTCCCCCCCCCCCCCCCCCTCCTTTTTCCATCCCCTTATTCTTTTGCCCCCAACACTGGAGGTACTACAAATGCCTGGCAACCGAAACCCGAACTCCAGCCTAAAGTATATTATAAAGTGTACGTTAATAATAAAGTAGGGAATCAGTTGTTTGGGTAAAGAGGAGTTGATGTAAAACTACCATGTACTGAAAGAGCTGACCTAATAAACAATCGAAGCAGCTCATTTTTCGACAAATGGTATTGACAAATGGTAGACGTAATGTTATACTAAAAGAGAGGCGTTAGCACACAATTTGACATTAATAGTCTTAAATAGTCGTCAACAGTGACAAATCCGAAACATACAGATTTGTAAAAGGTGGTTCTACATGCGTCAAAAAGCTTTTTGTAAACTTGATTAAGCTGGTAGACACAACGGCTATGATTGACACTGAATAAATGGCATGGGCAAATATATAATATTAGTTGTTACTATATACTTTAAAAAGTAAACGTTGGATGGATATGTCATTTGACTTGTCATGTGACTACAGTCAAAGCTGACACCCGTTGGATGCAGTCATGACAACTCGAAACCAGCATGTACTGCTTCTACAAGGGATATATTGGCGCCTCTTGTTGCAAACGAATTAGCTAGAATGAAGGAAAAGATTGTGGCAGAACAAAATGGTGCATTGTTATCTTCAAGTTCAAACCTGATGATGGACATGATGCATACACTGCAGCTCGGAACTGGATAGATGAAAATAAAATTATTAGAGGAATTATGTTGTCTGATTCTCGGTCGTTAGTGTAGAAGGTTCAAAATGGGCAAATGTCGATTCGAAGTATCAGCCAGTCAACTTTACAGGGAATCATATGGTTATACATTCCTGGAAAGGGTCGAGAGAAAAGCTGCGTGGTCTCGAGGCATGGTGTTTACCTCGAGTGCTAGATTCCGGGTTCATTCCCCGAACGGGCTTAGATTTTTTTCACGTGGACTTAGACTTCTAGTAATTCCCTCTGGTTTCTTCGCTAGGTAGTGAGATCGGACGCCCGTGTGCATTGCTGCGCACGTAAAAAATTCGTTGGCAGTTGGAAATGGAAAAGAGTAGACTAACGGCGCTGTCCGGGCAAAATTTAGAGTTTAAAATCTACCCAAAGTATTTCAGAATCCTCGCTGGTGCTACAGAGCCTGTGCACTGTGCTGAGCCTCTCTGGACTTAGACTTAAAGTCAGAAGAAGAACGAAGCAATTATGGGGTTACTACCCGAGTGCCATGATGTTGATCCTTTGTTCAAACTTCAAAACTGTCCGGAATATGCAAGAGTATGGGTGAATGTCGGCTCTGTGGCTAAGTCGATGCGAACGCTTCGCTTCGTAATGCCGGGATGCCAGGTTCGATCCCAAATGCGGGCAATACGCCTTGCGTTGGTTTCGACAGTGGTATCAAGAAAGCCGACCGTCCAGAAAGAAATGGCAAACTACTGGATGTAAATGGTCTAGAGAAACCACACAACAACCAGAGGCTGTTAGGGTTGGTTCTGCAACGTCCTGTAAAGGATAGGCAACTAACTTATGGGTGAATAAAAAAGCAGATTTTTTAAACTACAAAAGCGATAGCGACTTTTGGACAAAGGAGACATTCTAAAGACGATTTATGAAGAATGCTAGAAGACACGAGGTTAGATGACATAGCATTTGTAAAAATGTGTGAGAATCAACCCAGCAAAGAGGGACGTGTGCTATGGGAACAGTTAGCATCTACACCTTAAAACCTTTGCAGCGGGAGACTGAACATCTAATGGTATGACTGGTGTGCTATGATGTCGATTCTTTAAATTTGTAATCAGTAAATAGGAATTAGTTGGATTAATTTCCTGGCTAAGATGTCCCAAAACGTAGACAACATGGTGGGATCCACCGTGGTTAAACAGATAGACGCTCGCCTGTGAATCCGAAGGTCGTAGGTGCAGGTCCTGGCGGAGCAGGATTTGTTTTTAAAGACCTTGGCTCCCAGCTTGACCTGGTCTTAAATGGGTAATGGGTAGAGTGTTTGAAAGTAAAAGCGGCCAGTGTGATACTGACCACATCAACCAGCGAGTGCCGACATGAAGACGTTACAGAAATTTTGCTCCCTTCTTTTGGAAACATAAGAGGGGTTTACCATCATAATGTAGCAGGTCCTTTGCAGAACGTCGCTCTCCTCACTTTATAATTAAAAAACCCTCGGTCTCTCACCAGCTCTCTTGTCTCGTGTACTTTTACATTCAAGGATTCATTTATTTCCTGTGTCCATCTTCTCGTTGGTCGGTCCCTGCCCTCTTCTCTGATACCATTCCTTTTGCTATTATTTTTGTTTTTCAGTCCGCCATGGCGCTTGATGTGACTAAAATACTTCAGCTTCCGCGATGCCGTTTATTAGCCAGTCTTCCTTGATGTTCAGATCTTTTAAGATGTCAGTATTCCTTGTTCTCCTTGACCGTGGTATTCCGTGAATATAATAGTGGTTAAGGGGTGGGGATATCTTTCACATAGCCCTTCTAATCGATCGACCAGTTTGTCACTTTCTGGCTGCTGTCTAATGGTTTACCACATAAAGGAAATGTAAAAACTTAGTTCAGACGACAGAGCAACAAGATACCTCCCAAATACCCTGTTTAACTCCCAACAGTCTCCGTGGTCTAGCGGCTAGACGCTCACCTGTAAATCGGAAGGTGGTGGGTTCGGGTCCTGACAGAGCCGAGCTTTCTTCAAAAATGACCTTGGCTAACAGGTCGACCCAGCCTTGAGTGGGTACCTGGTGCAGTCCAAGGAAGTCAAGGCCGCTGGCATGATGTTGACCACATCACCCACTGTTTCAATTAGTTTATGAAATGTTGGTCAAGCCCTATATATCCAGTACGCCTAAAGGCGTAGGAAATGGTCGTTTACTTTACCGTTGATGGCTACAGAGTAAGGATATCTGACCGAATGAGTTCTCTCGTGACAAGTGAATTATACAAGATATTATATTTTCTTCACAGCAGGTTATGTTAATCGTAGCTCTACCTGTATAGCAAACGGGTCATCCCATAGTTGCTCCGTTCCTACGCCTGTTAAAACCATGCAAAATGTATATCAATTAGAGTGATTATAATACAGAGTGTGCCTGAAAGTAATTGGACAAGCGCTGTAGTTCTGCCCATGCGTTGTGGTTGTGGAAATCTGTGGCTGTGGGGGGTAGTAGGAAGATGTATGTTAACTTTGTGTTTCGTCCAGTCCTAGCTGTCGACAAGCAGCTGGAGCGTGCGGATCGTGAAAGTAGTGAATCCCTGTACGAATGACGTACACTATTTTGACTGACAAGGGTGCCGAAGCAAAAAATGTTTTAGAACCGCTGACATAAGATATACAGATATACTGTAAGCGTATGTTCTATTCTTTTTAATACTGACGCGACGGCCAGGAAAACACCCCCCCCCCCCCAAAAAAAAAATGGGGGGGGGGGAAGAAGCTGTCCCAGTAAAAAATCGAAACGTATGGCCACCCTACCATTAATGTCTCTCACGAGCAAATGTACACAGACTACAGTCTCAGTAAACCAAGTAGCATTAACACGTTTCAAATGCATAAGGTAGCCTCCAGATGTGCTGACTCAAGCAGTCCTTCACTAGAAATGCCGTTCGTCATCAATTGAAGCAGCAGTTACTGCAGATTACCTCGACAGTGTTACTGTCTCGTGTTTGTGACTAATGTTGTTAGTGACATACTGGCTAAACTCAGAGGAAGGTTAAAGTATATGAGATGAGTGAGTGAGTGACTTTCTACCCCACTAGGACATCACACAAGCGATAAACACCCGATGACACAGAGTGCCACCATGTGGATGAGGATCACCGTGGAGAGGTCCCAGAAACCGCGTTCACACAATTCGCCATATTGATGGCCGGCCTATATTGCGGCCCCTGGCAAAAGCCAGAGTGGGGCTTCAAATAACAAAAAATTACGTCCTGAAAAGGACGTAAGGACTTGAAGCTATTAGTATATGTGATATGTGATGAAGCCGGTTAGATGTCGAGTAACCCATTGAGTATCTGCATGACCAAGCAAGCACTCCCACACACTTCCTATCATCTTCTATCACACCAGTAAATCTTCTTGGTTGTCACAACACACACACACACACACTCTCTCTCTCTCTCTCTCTCTCTCTCTCTCTCTCTGTGTGTGTGTGTTTGTGTGTGTGTGTGTGTGTGTGTGTGTGTGTGTATGTGCTCCTGGCGTGAAAAACAAACGATAATTGTCTTTTCCTACTCTAGCTAATAATCTCCCCTGTCAGAATTTGTCTCCCTTAGTACTGGATATTGATCTCTTCAGTCACTTATACAGTTGTAAGCATTCAACAAAAGAGACGCGTCTCTTCACTCCCCAGTTTCTTTATATTCGTAGCTTGTTGATGTATATGGTTGCAACGCATAGGGACGGACTACCTGTATTTAACCTCCTTATGCCCAGGTGAATTCCGTTTATTTAAGTCCATTTGGGGCTAGGCAGGTAATGTGGTGATTTGATCAACATTCCGCCGGCCCCTTCATTTTTTGTGCGCAATACTTTTCGTCTTTCTTAGGACGTTATTTTTTGTTATTTGAAGCCCCACTATGGCTTTTGGCAGGGGCCGCAATATAGGCAGGTCATCATTATGGCCAAATGTCTGAACGCGGTTTCTGGGACCTCTCCACGGTGATCCTCATCCGCATGGTGGCACTTTGTGTCATCGGGTGTTTATCGCTTGTGTGATGTCCTGGTGGGGTAAAAAATCCAATCCAATCCGGCCCCTTCCCATCCACTCCCTGCCCCTGACGTGGTTCGTAGCCTGGGGGGGGGGGGGGGGGGGAGCGAGCTTGATTGACCTGCGAGCCAAACAAACAAACAACAACAACGACAACAGCCGTCTCCAGGTGGATTCGAACAAAAGACCCTGTCCGTATTCCATACTTGTGAATTTCAAGCTGTACAATTGACATGGCCAATAAGACACCTTGGCCTATTGACCATATTCTTTTCCTGCTAATCGCTGGTATCATCCAGTTTCGTCCTTTTTAGGGCGAAATTTTTTGTTATTTGAAGCCCCACCCTGGCTTTTGCCAGGGGCCGCAATATAGGCAGGCCATAAATATGGCCAAGTGTCTGAACGCGGTTTCTGGGACCTCTCCACGGCGATCCTCATCCGCATGGTGGCACTTTGTGTCATCGGGTGTTTATCGCTTGTGTGATGTCCTAGTGGGGTAGAAAGTCAAGTCAAGTCAAGTCGACCATATTCTTTTTGTTTCCCTTACGTCCTTCTTAGCACGTAATTTTTTGTTATTTGAAGCCCCACTCTGGCTTTTGCCAGGGGCCGCAATATAGGCAGGCCATCAATATGGCCAATTGTCTGAACGCGGTTTCTGGGACCTCTCCACGGTGATCCTCATCCGCATGATGGCACTTTGTGTCATCGGGTGTTTATCGCTTGTGTGATGTCCTGGTGGGGTAGAAAGTCAGTCAGTCAGTCAGACCATATTCTTAGTGCAACTTTATTCATAGCGAGGTGCACACGTCGTCTGGAGGTGACAGGTTCGATTCCCGGCACGGTAACTATAGCTTTCGAGTTTTATGTTGTCTAGTGTGTCCTTCTGTCCATCAAATTCTTTCTATGAGTCCCGATCAACACGTTCTCTGTTACTTTATTAATATACTCCTTCTCTTGCACCAGCTGCAAACTTTGGCGGAACTTTCTGCTTGTTAGTCCACTCTAGGACTTTGGTCTTGTTCAAGAAGTTGAGTTTTGCGTGCACATCCGTTTTACAGATCTGGCGTATTTGTATGAAGATTGTTGTTCACTCGCCTCTCAAAGAGAAACACTTCGAAAAAACACCCCTCAAAAGTTGCCTTTTACGACATACTTATTAGTGGGAAGAGATGTATTTTAGTTTCCTCCAAACCGGAGCCATGCAACACACACGACAAACGTTTAGATATTGTGCTAATCTCGTAGTGTAAGTGTACGAGTATAAAGGTTTTATCGTCTCTTGGCAGTCGCCGTGGTGTATCGGCTAGATGCTCCCATGCGAATCCGAAAGTCTTGAGTTCGGGTCCTTTTTCAAAACTGCCCCAGACAGCAAAGCATGAACTCCAGGGTTGCACCGAATTTGACACATTAAGGCAAAACTTTTAGCCAGAAAGAAAAACAATGGAACGTAAACTCTACGGACTATTGAATGAATTAACAACGACAGTGAAATGTTTACAAGAGACAAAATTGCTGATATGGACATCTTATTTGGGCGAACGAAAGAAGAAGAAGAATGACCTTGGCTCCCAAGTCCATCCAGCCTTAAATGGGTACCAGGTGGGGTACTGAGAAGTAAAGGCGGCCGGTGTGGTCTTGACCACATCACATACCAAGTGCCAATTGGATAAAATATAGGGCTAACCCTATATGCCTAATACTCCTGAAAGCATTGCTAAGGATCCTTTACTTTTATTTGACCTGTCTCGGTACTTTAGTTCCACAGACAAACCACCTCAAGTGACTTGGGATCGACCAATAATTTCCCAGCGAGCAAAACAACAGGGGTAAACCCAGTAAAACAAATGAGGGCTAATTTCAGGTCTGGAGAGCTACTTTGGGCAGCCATGATGAATCTTACAAGTTTGCAAATTACAACTTTCACGCGGTAAAGATATGCAGACGTGAAAATTCTCAAGAGGGGCTTGGTTGAAACAAACAAATCAACCGAACCGATCAGGAAAAGAAACATACCAACCCGTGGAAGGGTGTAATTCCGACTAGAAGTTCATATTTCAGGGCACGGGTTTTCAAAATGTAGCATTTGTTTCATTAGCGGTGTCAGAAAACTTTGATTCCTTGTTGTGATACCTGTGCTGTCCAATACACGAGGCTCTTAAAATTAAGTAAATACAGTAAAACATCGATTACCTGTCTATCGTTTATTTGTTACAGGAAAATTCGCAGATCTGTTTATCGACTTTGGGTCTAATATGGCGTATAGGCTGCATTTCGTTAAAACCTTAGAATGTCTTCTGGAACCTGGTTAAGGCTACGTCAATCTGGGAGCCAAACCTGATCAATCAAAACAAGGATTCTAAAGCATAAATACAATACAAGCAGGAAGTATGCCCCTAATAATAACTTGCTAGGAGGTTGTGCGGATATCTGAGATTTGCCATTTTGGACTGGCATCAAGAATATCACTATTTGAGTCTCGTAGGTGTCAAACTTTCAGGCCAGCAGCTCGGATAAATCAGTCAGTAAATAACAAATCTCCTTCTTCTCCTTCTTCGAGTTCACTAGTCCGGCAGAAGGTTCGCCATGTTCTATCATTTCTAAACTTTGGCCATACTCCAAAACTTGAATTTCGCACCCAAATCGGATTTACAGACATTTGGCTTATTTATATATAGACTATTCGCTCCTAGCCTCTCAGGCGGACGCACTCCGACATCAAACTAAACATCAAACAAAAACGTATAGTTAGTCGCATTTTACCACATGTTTTTTAGAGGGCGTCGGCTCTGTGGCTAAGTCGATGCGAAAGCTTCGTAATGCCGGGATGCCTGGTTCGATCCCAACTGCGGGCCATGCGTCTTGTGTTGGTTTCGACAGTGGTATCAAGAAAGCCGACCGTTTAGCAGGAATGACAAACTACTGGACGTAAATTTGCCTAGAAAAACCACACAACAGCCAGGGGCTGTTGGGGTTGGTTCTGCGACGTCCTGTAAAGTATACGCAACTAACCTTGTTAGAGGGCAGTTGCCCACCCCCCTATTAGTTATCCCACACTGGGATTCAATAACAGCAACAGAGCAAGGAATAGGCAGAAGAAGGTGCGGGACGAAAACTTAACATATTTTAAACGTATTGATGCTGTAACTATATAAACTGTTGCATTGTACAGAAAAAGTATTAGGCAATAACTTTTGTGACGGCAACACAACGGGAGGGGGGGGGGGGGTGTTAGTCGATATTTCATCCCCGCCTTACGCAGGAAATGCATGTTTACTGTATACACAATTACTGACCAGATTTCTCTAGCTCTACTGTTCGAACTACAAGTTTCAAAACCCAGCCTCATTCAAACCCATTTTACATTGATAATTCAAAATTATTCACAAGAACACGCACTAATAGTAGACAAAGACATGAGTTTTCTTCGGGTGTAATTAAATGGCGAAATATTTTCAGAGTAAGAGAAAGAGAGAGAGAGAGAGAGAGAGAGAGAGAGAGATAGAGAGAGAGAGAGAGAGAGAGAGAGAGAGAGAGAGAGAGAGAGAGAGAGAGAGAGAGAGAGAGAGAGAGCATTCACTTATATAAATATAATATTATCAGCAATTTTTATTGTACTTCGAATCTGTTATTTAAACAGCGATACTTCATCACTTCTAAGTGTTGTCTCATTTGCTAATTACCTCAGAAGAAATAAATTCATTCGCTTGCATTGTTGGGTTTCCAGTAATTTTCATATTTCCGGGGGCGGATTTGTTGACTGAAGAGAAAGCTGCCAACGGAAAGAAAACTGTGATCTTTCCAGAAGCTAGGAAAATTTCTTTCACTGAGGATCTTGACTAACGGAAGCAGTCGTTTGAGCGGCCGAAGCCTGGGAGTAGGTTGAGGTTGTATAAATTCTTGCAATGGCATAACTTGGGATCCCAAGGTAGTGGGTTCTGGTCTTGACGATGCCGGACTTAAATGACCTTGACTTCCAGGTCGATATGACCTTCCTTGAATGGGTGCCAGGTGGAGTCCTAGGAAGTAGAGGCAGGCGGTGTGATGTTGATCAGATTACACACAAAGTACAGATTGGTCTATAAAATATAGGTCTAGCCCTATATGCCCAATACGCATAAAGGCGTGGATAAGGGTCCTTTAGTGGTATTACTGAATTATGTTTTAAAATGTTCTTTCTGTGAACATAAAAGAGAAAGTGGTGCGATCAAAGTCTAAGATAAGTGAATTCTAAGCATTCTTCTCTACAACCACATGTCTATGGCCTCAGTAATTGCTTACTTATTTGTTAACTGTTCAGAATTCACAACCATATGTTAACACTCATTCCATTGGAAAGTCTAAATCCATAGACAAACTACTAATGAAGTTTGGTGTGTTGGTCTAAAGAGGCAAATGTACCAGGTATTTCGTAAATATGAAACGCAAATTACGTCACCAGGACGAATAATGAAGAAGAAGAAAGAGAAGAAGAAAGAGAAGAAGAAGAAGAAGAAGAAGAAGAAGAAGAAGAAGAAGAAGAAGAAGAAGAAGAAGAAGAAGAAGAAGAAGAAGAAGAAGAAGAAGAAGAAGAAGAAGAAGAAGAAGAAGAAGAAGAAGAAGAAGAAGAAGAAGAAGAAGAAGAAGAAGAAGAAGAAGAAGAAGAAGAAGAAGAAGAAGAAGAAGAGACGTCATTTTCTTTAGTTAATATAAAGCCACACAACGGCTGTCGTTGGGTGCATTAATATAACCTAAGAGTTGAACAGGGTTTCAGTGACTTTCGCCTGGAGATTCTTATCAGAATAGGGACATTTTGAATCGCTGGGTATTACTCATTGTGCGGTCATAGTAGGATTGAACGCCACTGACATGTATCATAAAAAGCAGATATTTTTTTTAAATTACACCCCTGGTAGTGATCTATTGCATAAAGCGTTCTTTATTTTTTTTTTCAAATGCACTTGTTGCCTGTGCGTTGCGAGTCCGACTCTTAATTCCAGCGTACCGCGATCGAAACTCACTGCTGGCTGCGTGGATTTGTGTCATGATATTGGGCGTCGCAGCTCGACCAGCCAAAAATGAGTACCAGGATGACTGTCCTGGGGAAGTAAAGACGAGCGGCATAATGCTAAACACATTACCCACCTAGTGCCGATGGTAAAAGTTTGGGCGCTCTTCACATATTCCCGATGCGCCCAAAGGCGTGAAAAGGGACCTTTTTTTTTTTTTTTTTTGAACTTGTGTCTTGTTCTTTACCTGTGTCACATATCTTCCATCTGTTTTATTTGTTGTAATTGTTCTTTTTGTTGTGTTGCCCCCATAAATCCATGTACCTAGATACTTAAACCTTTAAATAAGTTCACTGACATGTATTACATATTTCGAAACAATTATATTTTTTTGTTGTCATGTCAATATATTTGCTAAACTCGTTAAATTTGCTTTCTGTTCCACTCTATTCTTGACCTCTTGCCGTGATTCCCTCGTCGATGATCGCCAGTAGTCTATCCGCTGTTATCTGTCCTTGATTTATCCCGTCGTCCCATAGTCAGTGACCACAATTGGTCGATCCCAGTTTTAATCAACTTCTCAGAGATTATCTGGCCCCTATGGTTTTCCCTGGGGACGTCATAACGATCCATCGGTGAGGGGGTATCAAAGATGGCCAGTGCTTCTCCAAAGTGGCAGAAGTAGGCCGACTGATGAAATGGAATATAATAATAGGTCATTCATGTGTAAAAATAAAAAAAGTACATTTTTCGCGCCTTTGGTATATCTAGCATGTAGACTATAGACCCATACTTTGATAGTTAATCGACACTTAATGGGTGATCTGGTCAGCTCACGCAGACGGCGTGTACTTCTTATGGCAATAACTGGTACCAAAAAATGGCTGAATTGCATTGGGAGTCAACGTCAATTCTGAAGAAAAAATCAGTCTCGGTGGAACGATTTACTTTCAGGTCAGCAATTGTACACCTAGAATCTGTTACAATAACATAGGTATACATCTTGTTTTCTAGCCACCGGAAAGCTGCAGATACCGCCTCCACCTCCATTCTTATGCTAAATGTTGTGATATCGTTTACTAGGCTGTCTGGCACTAAAGTTTTCCATTGGCGTTCGCTACGAACTCGCAGACACTTTTCTTCCCTTTTATCTTCGAACCGTCAGATAATCTGGGCTAGAATGTTCGTGAACCAACTGTTCGACTTCCACCTCCGTAGCATCCGCTGGCCACTCTCTGCACTCCCGGGCCAATTTGATCACAACCCCACACAGGTCAGACTTTTCCTCTGTTACTCTGACCCACTCCTCTCCTCGCCGAATGTTCTCCAGCATGCATACTTGTCTTATTGTGTCTTCTGCTTGTGTCATCCACGATTTTCCCCTTTTCAGCCGCTGACCCTTACCTGCAGCCAAAGCTTCATACAGAGGGTGCTCTTTGTCTGCAGCTTTTCTGTTGTATGACTTAGCTTGTAGCACCTTTAGCCTATCTACAATCGTCTGCAATGCAAGGATGGCTCTTGTATATTCCAGGATCACCCACATAGCTTCATTCTGTGTGCTCTCCAGTTTCTCTATCTGACTCTTCGAGACAGTGAGTAACCCTAATCCATAATCAGTTACTGAGATGATTAAGTGCAAGTGAAGTGTGAACAGCATTCGTAGCCCCATGTCCATTGCTGTCATAATCGTTAGTACATTTAGACCTTTTTCAGCCTTTATCACAACCTCCTTATATGATCCCTGAAAGGCAAACTTCCGTCAAAGGTGATTCCCAGGTACCGTAGTCTGCTGTCTTTTTTGATGTCCTTGCCATTTATTTTGAGGCTTTTAACACCAGCTTATACAATGCTGTTGTCCAAAGAACACCACATGACGGTTGCTTTTTCTGGGTTAATTACAGGACTCATCTCTCTCTGTACACCAGTCGATCACCTTATCCACAGTCGCCTTCAACTCTTGAGCTATTTGATTGTGATCATATATAAGAGATAATATGCGAGATGTTATATTAGGATTTGGAAGCTGTGGAGATGTCGTTTTATAGACGACTGATGAGAATACCCAGAACAGATAAAAAGTGTAATGAAGATGTCTAGGAAAAAAAACTGACTCACGAAGAGAATTCATTGCGCACATCAGAAAAAGACAATCTATATTCTGTGGTCATGTGATGAGAAGGAGAAAACTGGAGTACATCGTTGTCACATATCGCTCCTGTCACGTGCCTGATTTAAGGATTTCTCCTTAAGAACCAACAGCACTCTGAAATAATTATGTAGAGTCGTTGGCTCGTATTGGTCTAAGGGATATCCGGTGGCCAATATACGCCCAACTTATTTCAGGAGTAGGGCAACTCAAGCTCTAGCACTACAGAATATATAATATTCCTGTGCACACTTGGCTGGACACCCCCACTACTATAAAAAGATAGCCCCGAGGTTATGATAGTATATTATCATAACCATGTTAACACAGATTACACTGATTAAGCACACAAACATAAAACAACATAGTTAGAATTGTGAAACAGGGACACCCAAGTCCGCCATTAAATTTTATCAGAATACATGTAATACGTTCAAAATATATATATACATATATATAAATATCAAGACATTAAAAATAGGTTTCAGTGAAAGGATTTCAGGACTTAATTTTTCAACAATGATGTTGAAACAGCCAGAGTTCGTTCTATACAAGTATAGAGTTCATCATGGGGAACTAAAGGTGAGCATGGATAGAGAGCATGTAGGACATCCTTGATGTACTTATCCCAACTGGTATTTCTCTGCTCCCCTCAGTCCATGGTGACTTGAATCGGCTGACTCAATAGATGGTGTTTCTCTCTGGTTGATTTGGAACCATTGTACAACTTTTCCTGGGTAGAAGGTACTACAGTTGACAACAAAGCTGATACTTGCAAACCCCCTGACTGTTTGGATTTACACTCACTAGTCCAGTGGTTATTGTTCTTACAAACTTTGCAGCATGGCTTTTTAGGTCCATTAAATGGTTGTCTATGTTGTGTTCCCTGAAATTTTGAGGGGTTCTGGGGTTGTGCTTGGGATGAATTCTTTTTAGGGGATTCATTTGGATGGGTTTTATGACCATTACCACCATTCTTCCCTTTGCCCTGGGCCTTGGGTTTCCCACCTATACACTCCTCTTTATGTGCCATTTCATACCCCTTAGCATACATCAACATCTCACTCAGTCTGTCAGCACCATTCAAGAACGTTTGCATAGGGCGAGGTAATGTCTCTCGGAGTTGTTCCGTTAGGACCATCTCAAGTAAATCTTCAAAAGAAGAGGAGTATCAAATATCCCTGAAGACGACTGGCGAACTGGGGATAGTTCTCCCCTGTCAACTTTCTCTCATTTCGGAACTTCTGTCTGTATGTCGCAGCATTTAGTACGAAACGTTTCAGCAAAGCCTGACACAATGCATCATAATCAGTCTCTGTACCGGTGGGCATCCGCTGATAAATCTCGTATGCTCCACCCCGCAAACCTTGAGCCAACTTCAACGTGTACATATTCCTCTCTAAATTGTACAAAGACGCCAATTTGCTAAATCGGTCTAGGTACTGTTCAATGTTCTCAGCCTTCGGGTCGAAGACTGGCATAGGAAAGTTCATCGCTTGAGCTGAGCTAATGTACGTTGATGCACCATCAATCTCTGGCGTCGGAGATTTGGGTCTATTACCTTCTCTCTGTGCCTGAAGTTCCAATTCTCTTAGCTTCACCTCCTGTTCCAATCTCATTCTTTCTGACTCCTGTTCCATTTTCATTTTTTCTGACTCCCCCTCAGACTCAAGTCGGAGTCGTTCGGTTTCTTGAATCCTCTCAGATTCAATCCGGAGTCTCTCTGCCTCACGGACTTCCATCCTCATCTCACGTTCCGTGTTTTTAATCCACTCGGTCATTTCCTTACCCTCCAATCCCATCTGGACAGCCATGTCCTTTAATTCCTGTATAGAAATTTTTGACTGCGACATGCTGTCTTGTCAATCTAACAGTCTAACAAAATATATTGTCACCAACAATTTAAATATAATCAAAATAAATTAATTTATCACCACCCACCAAGGTTGTGCCTTACCTAATATACTGGAAACACCACAAACTTGATCACAAATCACTCACAAGAGCACATTCTAAGAACTGACCCATAGTCGTCACAACTGTGTTAACAACAAAATACAAACACTGAACAACCTCCTGGCCAAGATCACCAGCAACTTTAAAGATTGAACAGGGTACACAAACAATCACACGACGAGACCACAGATTTTTGAGGATATGTGTTGCGTCACATATCGCTCCTGTCACGTGCTTGATTTAAGGATTTCTCCTTAAAGAGCCAACAGCACTCTGAAATAATTATGGTGAGTCGTTGGCTCGAATTGGTCTAAGGGATATCCTGTGCCCAATATACGCCCAACTTATTTCAGGAGTAGGGCAACTCAAGCTCTATCACTACAGAATATCTAATATTCATAGGCACACTTGGCTGGACACCCCCACTACTATAAAAAGATAGCACCCAGGTTATAATAGTATATTATCATAACCATGTTAACACAGATTACACTGATTAAGCACACAAACAAAAAACATGATAGTTAGAATGGTGAAACAGGGACACCCAAGTCCGCCATGAAATTTTCTCAGAATACATGTAATACGTTCAATATATATACATATATATAAATATCAAGACATTAAAGATAGGTTTCAGTGAAAGGAGTTCAGGACTTAATGTCACAGCAATGATGTTGAAACAGCCAGAATTCGTTCAATACAAGTATAGAGTTCATCATGGGGAACTAAAGGTGAGCATGGATAGAGAGCATGTAGGACATCCTTGATGTACTTATCCCAACTGGTATGTCTCTGCTCCCCTCAGTCCATGGTGACTTGAATCGGCTGACTCAATAGATGGCGTTTCTCTCTGGTTGATCTGGCACCCACTGATCGTCCTACAGATGACAGAGGAAACTTCACTGGAGCCCAACACAGCTCCCGAGGAAGACTCCCTTGGATTAAAAACACAGGTAGCCTGCAATACTGTCTTTCAGCCACTGGAACTCACACACAAGTTCCTGAAGAAGGATTCTTGGGGTTGATGACACAGGTGGCCTGCAAAACTGTCACTCCGCCACTGGAACTCACACACAAACTCCTGCCATGTTGATGTTCTGCCTATAATAAGTAGGGTTTGGGGTGGGATTTGTGATAGGAATGGTAATGGATGGTGATTGCTGGTTATGGACTGTGATTTGTCTGCCTGACTTCTAAGGAGATTTCATCCCAAGCTTAGGAATTCTTCGAAGATAGAACTGGATTTTTGAATGCGCCAATTTCTACATAGACCGTATACACGTCTTGACACTTAGGAATCAGGCGAGAGAATCCCTTCTCAAAACCAAACTTATCGTCTCTAGTAAAGAAGTCCCCTGTATTCATGCCTAAGGAGTAAACCGGCTTACAGGAATTTCTGAATAAAATACCAGAAATCTTCAACATTCAGTTGCAAGTTTGAAAATGAAGATTTATCAAAGCAACTAGAGGGTCTAGAAATGAATATATTACCATATAGAGGTATATATCAATATAAGGGACTATATACCCCTCCAGACGGGTTTAAGTTTGAAATTTGACTGTCCGCGTAGGGAGGTCAGATTCACGACTCGTCCATCGTATAGGGTTGGCTGTTCACTTCACGACAATCGTGACGGTAGGAAAGTTCGAGGGGAGGAGAGGCAGATGAAGACCGAGACAACTGATGAAGGTCGGTCTGACGTCATGGCATGGAAGATCAACTGTATGCAGAGACAGAAGTACACGAGACAGAAAATTGTGATAGTCATGACTACCAACGTATTGCGGCATGGACTATAGGAAAAAAGAAGAATATCAGAACTAACGACGTATTGTGGAAGAATGGACATAGGATGATTATCGTTCCCCTTTTTCTTCGCATATTTTTAAAAAAACCGGGTCGGTCTCCAAGATGCCCAACCTGGTCGCCCGACTACCCGGAGGATATTATACAGGTAATCCAGACTTAACGAGGAAACACCCAGGTATGGTTTTTTTTAGAGATGGCTCATGTCGTTTTGGTTTAACCTATGACTTCGTTGTGACCGATCTCAGTCCTCCTGGCCAGACCAGGGCAGCAGAGCTACACTTTGATCTTAGCCAAAGGCCGAAAAGCGTTTCTTTGCAGAAGAATGTAGGAAACAGGAGCACGTCGTGATAACATAAAAGTTTGGTTAAAAGAAAGTTAAACAGAGTCTAATGTAAGTGATGAGATCTTAGCAGTTAGCTATCATGGTTGGTTGCGTATCCTTTACAGGACGTTGCAGTACCAACCCCAACAGACCCCTGGCTGTTGTGTGGTTTTTCTAGGCAAATTTATGTCCAGTAGTTTGCCATTGCCTCTGGACGGTCGGCTTTCTTGATACCACTGTCGAAACCAACGCAAGGCGCATGGCCCGTAGCTGGGATCGAACCCGGCATCCCGGCATTACGAAGCGTTCGCATCGACTTAGCCACAGAGCCGACTAGCTATCATGGCATCGTCAAAATTCTTGATAAAATTGATAGGCAGTTGGGTGTAACATAAGAATGTGGAATGTTGAATTAATAATTGACATAACAGCACTAGGGAGACTCTCATAAGCGCTCCGTCCCCATCTTCAGCAGCAAGCGAAAAGTTCTAATTATGATGACATTAGTAACTGTATGATTTTATATCCGTCTCGCCTTTCCCTTGAGTCTTGTTGAGGGTTGGGTGTAACATAAGGTTAATGTCAAACATTCTTCTTCTTCTTCTGCCTTTATATTCCCCAATGGCGCATAGGCTCTCAACCAACTCACACCAGGTCGTTATATCCTTCGCCATTACATGGAGCTCTCCATATGTCCTCCCCATCTTTCTAACTTCATTGTCCAGCTCTCTTCTTCGTGTGTTTTTTTTTTTTTTTCCATTCTTTTTTCCTATGCCTTGTGGATTCCAATGCAAAGACATTCTAGTCATGCTGTTCTATCCCACGCCAGCGTCGTTTCCTCACCTCTTGGTCCACTGGAGTTTGCTCAGTTCCATCCCAAAGCTCTACATTAGTGATTCTATCATCATCATTATCATCATCATCATCATAAACCACTTCTGTCGTTAAGCGACGTGGGGAGGAATAATGTGCGATGCAGTGCACGTTGGCTGCCACTGGCTATTGTCATGCCGTGAAGGCATAGATGTCTTTAATGTTGTCGATCCATGTTTTCCGCGGCCGTTCTCTTGCTCGTGTAGTTGACCTTCTGAGATGTAGTGCTTGGGATGGTATTTGATTCTGCTGAATTCTAACGAGATGGCCAAACCACTTAATCTGCTGTTTCTCGATGAATCTAGTACAAGGTGTCGTTACCACAATTTGGCTGATAGTTTCTTTATTCACTCAGTCTCGTATGGTTAAGTTGGCTGCTTTTCTCAGGCACCTCATCTCTCAGGTGGTGATTTTGCGAATATGGGATTTAGATAGTGTCCATGTCTGGCACTGGTAGCTCAATGTTGGAATGAATATGCTAATTATAATCTGTCTCTTTGCACTCATAGTTATGCTTGGATGTCTTAATAATGGTGACAATTGGTATATAAATGCACTTGCTTTCTGACATCTGGTTTCTATTTCTCTGTCAATTCTACCATCTTCAGTGATTCTATCATACCATTTAATTCCCTCTATTCTGCTCAGGCACCAATTAATGAATGTCTGGAATTTATTAGTAAAAATGTATTAACAATTGCATTAGAATGATCGAAATTTCACGGTATCAACTTTGAAAAGTGTCAGTCCCATGTAAGCGTTAACTTTCACACATTATAATTCAAACTGTTGATACTCTAAACCAGTGTTTACAAAAAAGGTGTGCATGTGTATGTGTGTGTGTTTTTGTGTGTGTGTATGCATGTTTATAACTCTTTATTGACTACTGAAAAGTACATCACATAAGAAGTAATGCCTTGAAGGTAGCGCTGTAAATTCTAGGCTCATTCATTCGTTCATCCATCCATCCAACCCACCAACCAGGCGTCTTTATGGAAATAATTAACTTATAATCTATAGAGAGAAAGATACACGTCCGGTGCCAAATTCTCTTGTTCTACAAATATTAGCACACCCTCATCCAGTCTGGATGTTACTTTCGTACAGTGTGTGGGAGTGTACGGGAGGGTGTTTGTGTGTGTGTGTGTGTGTGTGTGTGTGTGTGTTCGTATGTATGCTGATGAATTTGTACGTGTTTACACCAAGAAAACACAGCTGTGGATTATTACTGTCCTCCAGGCTATAGACTGAACAAGAATCCGCGAAGAACCATACTAGTCCGCACTGTAAATGTGTGTGTGTGTGTGCGCGCACGCGCGTGTGCGTTAGTGCGTGCATGGGCGCGCGTGTTTGTATGTTTGAGTACATATGTGGATTCTGATTTGTGCCCATCTGCAAGCTAAAGAAATTTTTCGTCTGAACCTCTACCCCCACCCCCCCCCCCCCCCCACCCCCCCCCCCCCCCCGTCTCCAGTGATGAGATAAACACAACATTACCAGCCAAAAAACGATGTACTCGCTTTCGTGCTATTTATACAAGAATTTCTGCACGGAATTTTGGCGCCCTGTCTCTTTCATTCTAAACAATGTGGGATGATGGTCGTGGCACCCCAACCCAAGAGGTCTTTACGTCACCTAGCCGCGTTCTGTGTTCACTGGGGCACAGAGGAATACGCGCGTGGGTCAGGCGTGGCTACCAAAACATCCTTGAGGTCTCAGTTCCGATTCTTTATTAATATCCTACCCCCAAATGGCGTCACAGAACAGTACAACATTTTAGAAATTGGTAAGACTGGGGTTCCCTGCTTTCTGATGCTTGTTAACAACCCCAACACATCTAGAACTGGCCCTAACCGCAACCCACCTACGTCCAACCAGAGAGTGCAGCCTAGGTCCCACGACTTCATGCAGCCTAGGTACCACGACTTCATGCAGCCTAGGTCCCACGACTTCATGCAGCCTAGGTTCCACGACTGCATGCAGCATAGGTCCCACGACTGAGTGCAACCTAGGTCCCACGACTGCATGCAGCCTAGGTACCACGACTGCTAGCAGCCTAGGTTCCACGACTTCATGCAGCCTAGGTCCCACGACTTCATGCAGCCTAGGTCCCACGACTGCATGCAGCATAGGTCCCACGACTGAGTGCAGCCTAGGTCCCACGACTGAGTGCTGCCTATCTACCACCCCCTGAACTATTACACTGTCCCGTGACCTGTGGATTTCCCCTGTTTGGGGATGGATATTCATAATATAGACACAACTTTCACAAACCGATCCGCACTCGGTGGGTGATGTGGTCAGCGTCACACCGGTCGCCTTTACTTCCCATGACTTTTTCTTGTACCCATTTAAGGATAGGTCGACACAGAAGCAACGTCATGATTCAAGAAACAATATGTCCGGCTCCGCCAAGATCTGAACCCACGATCTTCGGATTGGCAGGCGAGCTTTTTTTAGCCGCTACACCACAGTTGTTTCCATGCTGAGTTAGGTTAGTTGCAATCCTTTACAGGGCGTTGTAGAGCCAACCCCAACAAGATTAGACGATTAGGCTAAATCAGATGTCTGGGCCAGTCGAATATGATTTGATCAGTTGGTTTGCCTGTGAAATAGCCATGCGTCGAATTACTCTTGCTCAAACAAGCGCTGTTATCATTTGAATGCGGTAGGTTAAAATCACGTTGTGGTTGCTGTAGCTGATATGGTTAGTTGCGTATTCTTTACAGGACGTTGCAGAACCAACCACAACAGTCACTGGCTGTTGCGTGGTTTTTCTAGGCAAATCTACGTCCAGTAGTTTGCCATTGCTTCCTGGACGGTCGGCTTTATTGGTAACACTGTCAAAACTAACGCAAGACGCATGGCCCGCAGTTGGGATCGAACTCGGCATACCGGCATTACGAAGCGTTCGCATCGACTTAGCCACAGAGCCGACCCATGCTGAGTAGCAAATATATTTTAAACATCTGAAATAATATGAACTGTGTAAACAAATACTTGAAACGAGAACGTGGGTAAATGAATAAGGGCGACCAATCACATGCTTGCATATTTTCTGGCGGGGAATCGCCGTGGCGGAAAGGCTAGAAGCTCGCAGCGGATCGGAAGGTCGTGGGTTCGCTTCCTGGCGAAGCCGGACTTTTTTCAAAAATGACCTTGACTTTCAGGTCGACGCAGCCTTGAGTGGGTACAGAGTGCAGTCCCGGGAAGTAAAGTTGGCCGGCGTGATGCTGACCACATCACCCATCTTGTATACCCTATACGCCTAAAAGCCTGGAAACGGGTCCTTTACTTATTTTACTTTTAACTTACTTTTTTATATGTTTATCGGGTTGGGGTTCACCCCCGGATTACATATATACATAAGGTCCTTAAAAAATCCTCGTTTTTCACAAATGCAATTTTATTTTAACGCATTCAACACACACCATTTCCGACAGTTTTGTTAATTTTATTGTTTATTTGGATGTATTATCTCATGCTTTCATTGATTCTAATTTGTTGTAGCCATTTTAAATTGAATAAAATAATCAGCTTGATATAAGTCAACTTTAACCTTTTATTAACTTATATATTTTAACGTTTTCTGAGATTAACTAGAATTTAAAAAACGCTAGGGGCCTCAGGGCTTTATATTTCTTAGGTCCTTGTGAAGTCTACATCCGACCTGTCGTGACTGGAATGGATTCCCTATAACTAATGGAGGGTTAAGCTCAAAACTATAAATGTGTGTGTGTGCGTGCGCGTGTGCGTTAGTGCGTGCATGGACGCGCATGTGTGTATATTTGAGTTCATATATGGATTATGATTTTTACCCATCTCTGAGCTGCAGAAATTGTTTCCCCCTATCTCCAGTGATGAGATTAACAGAACGTTACGTGCCAAAAAAAACGATGCACTCGCTTCCGTGCTATTTATACAAGAATTTCTGCACGGAATTTTGGCGCCCCGTCTCTTTCATTCTAAACATCGTGGTACGATGGCCGCGGCACCCCAACCTAAGTGGTCCTTACGACACATAGCCGCTGAAACGATGGCAAGAAGGGATATCATCAAGAAAGCTGTTCCAGGCAACCAGGGATCGTGATCTGTGGAGACGCATGAGCACCTACGCCAGTTGGCAGGGCATATGATGATTTAGATTACAGCTCAGTTTGAGAGCCACTGGTATAAGGAGCCTAAGGCCTGACCTTATTGACACTACGTGCACGCGCAATATTTTAATTTGAATTACTGAGACCAGTAATTGTACTGACTGAGAGAAGTTAGGCACCTCTAGCGTAAATGGTTTTTGTACTGCTAAGCTCTGTGTTTATAAATCCTCAAAGTGACCCTAATCTAAGAGAAGCAATTCAAATATTGACTCCGAAGATAGGGGAGAGAAACGTGGCCGAAAATACGATAGTTAACTCAATGTTCATGATCATTGGTTCAACAGTTGCATACTAACAGGTCACTCAACTTGGACTTGCCCTTTCTGGGATCACCCACACACAGGGGAATAGTCAAACGGAAGTGCTGGTGTCTTTTGTAGTTTTCGTAATTAAATTTACCCAGCGTGCAGCGCACACCCCTGTGAAAATGTTATAATAGGTCAAAGTTCAAAAGGAAACCGATTGAGATACCAGGCAATCAATATAAACTTATTGAATTATCCCTTCTCTGATATAATCGCGATTGTTCTGTTGTTGGTTTTCTTCCTTTTTTGGGAGAGATACAGGAAACATGCAAGAAAAAACAGCATTATTGCTCGTCGTAAATTGTAAACAACCACTTCTTCTTCTTCTTCTTCTTTTTCTTCTTCTTCTTCCTCTACTTCTTCTTCTTCTTCTTCTTCTTCTTCTTCTTCTTCTTCTTCTTCTTCTTCTTCTTCTTCTTCTTCTTCTTCTTCTTCTTCTTCTTCTTCTTCTTCTTCTTCTTTTTCCTCCTCTTCTTCTTCTTCTTCTTCTTCTTCTTCTTCTTCTTCTTCTTCTTCTTCTTCTTCTTCTTCTTCTTCTGCTGCTGCTGCTGCCGCCGCTGCTGCTGCTGCTGCCGCCGATGCTGCTGCTGCGGCCTTAGCTTTTGAAACGGCGGTTGGCAGACTGTTTTATTATTTACAGCTAGTCTACAACATCATCCCCTTTTGACAAAACACATCCTATTTCTGAAACCTGAAATCCTATTTCTAATTTCCCAATTAGTCACCTTTTACTACATGCTTGTTAGCGCGCGCTGTGTGTGTTCTTTTCCATCCAAACAGAATACCTATAGGAAGTTTTTTTTTTTTTTTTACACGGTAACTTGGAAGCAGGTAGTAGAGTCTATACAGATAGGTCCGCAGAAAGTGCAGTTAGAAATGGTGGTGCTGGAGTGTACATCGAATTCCCAAATGGTACTAGGGATAAGTCCAGCGTACCAACCGGGAAGTACCGCCATAATTATGAAGCAGAAACGCAAGCTATCAAGATAGCAACAGAGAAACTGCTAAATATCAATCTTGGCTCACAGTATGTGGTAATGCTGACAGATGCTAAATCAGTACTTGAAGCACTCCAGTCTAGGAAACTACCAGAATTGCAAACACTGCTGACACAACTCAGCCTTCAGCGAAAAGTCGTAATGCAGTGGATACCGTCTAATTGTGGAGTGCCTGGAAATGAGAAAGCTGATCAACTGGCAGGGAGAGGTGCGACAAAAGAGCAGCCGGATGTACCAGTCACATACCACCAAAAGAAAAGAATCATTAAATCGATCAGGAAACCACCAGCCCCAGCACAAGACGACTATTTTATTATGGACAAACCAGAACAAGTCATTATCCTCCGCCTCAGAACAGGGCACAACCGATTACGTAACCACATGTACACAAAATTCAAGATAGGTGTATCAGCCATGTGCACCTGTGGAAATGTGCCCCAGACATCAGAGCATTACTCCAGGGCTGCACCGAATTTGACACATGTGGGCAAACCTTTTGGCCAGAAAGAACAACAGTGGATCGTAAACTCTATAGACCACTGAATGAACTACCAACGACAGTGAAATTTATACAAGAGACAAAACTGCTGATATAGACAACTTTTTTCAGGCGAACGAAAGACGAAGAAGAAGAAGCAGGTAGTAAAATGTTTTAGAGGGTTTAAATGTCAAATGAATATTATGAGCGATTGGATTTTTTAAAATTTTACAGGAACAAAGACTTATATTGTTTGCCCTGCATTATCATGTATCTTAATTAATTCATTCACAATTTCTTTTTAAAAAATATGTTTAACATTCAACTAGTAGTCCTTCACTATTCAGTAAGTTATTAATTTAAGTTAGATTATATTCCCGACTGTATGAATTAATTACGTAATTAATAATATGTTTGTCCGTTATTTTTCTTGTTCTGGCGATTATTTTCAGATCGCAGGGATAAATGAAACACATGTTAGAACTAAATATGTGATGACACAGTTACCCAACACATGCTAGAACCAAGTATGTGACGACACAGTTACCCAAACACATGTCAGGACCAAATATGTGACGAGACAGTTACCCAAACACATATTCGAACCAAATATGTGATGATACAGTTACTCAAACACATGTCAGAACCAAATATGTGATGATACAGTTACCCACACACATGTTAGAACCAAATATGTGACGACACAGTTGCCCAAACACATGTTAGAACCATGTATGTGATCATACAGTTACCCAAACACATGTCAGGACCAAATATGTGATAACACAGTTACCCAAACACATGTCAGGACTAAATATGTGATGACCCAGTTACCCAAACACATGTCAGGACCAAATATGTGACGACACAGTTACCCAAACACATGTTAGAACCAAATATGTGATGATACAGCTACCTAACACATGTTAGAACTAAGTATGTGATGACACAGTTACCCAAACACATGTTAGAAACAAGTATGTGATGACACAGTTACCCAAACACATGTTAGAAACAAGTATGTGATGACACAGTTACCCAAACACATGTTAGAAACAAGTATGTGACAACACAGTTACCCAAACACATGTTAGAAACAAGTATGTGATGACACAGTTACTCAAACACATGTTACGACCAAATATGAGATTACACTTACCAAAACACATGTTAAAACCAAATATGTGATGATACAGTTACCAAAACACATGTTAAAACCAAATATGTGATGACACAGTTACCCAAACACATGTCAGGACCAAATATGTAATGACACAGGTACCCAAAACACATGTTAGAACCAAGTATGTGACAGAGACAGTGAGATGAGAAAAAGAAACTGAAGAAGAAGAATAATCAAAGTGAAGGAATTAAAATTTGTGAAAAAACTTAAACTAGCTAAGACTGTCTATCTCCGTATTGTAGGGATACTAAAAAAGTGTCACATTTAAAAAGCAAAAGACCCAGTCTAGTGAAAGGCTGCGTCAGGATCCGAACCCATGGTCTTTTGATCCAAAGTCGAGCGTCTGGCCGCTGCACGAGGGCGTCTGCCATGAGTGTACTTGTACATGTATATGTATGTGTGTAAGCGAACACGTATTCATGGACTGTCGCTTGTGAGTGTGCGCATGTGTGTATATATCCATGTGTGTGTATGCAAACGCGTATGCGTGCATAGCTAAAGTATAAGCTTAATGGGCTACAGCTAAGGGCTTCACAATCTACAGGGGACTCAATTCCTCTTTTTGATTTCACAGTTTTCCTAAATATATTTTAAATTTGATTTTCTTTAAATAGAGTCTTTCAAATGAATATATAATGTTTCCGTTTTTTTGTGAAATAAATTCTTTGTTATTTCTTTTACTACAAACTTAACGACAACATATTTCCAGGTGTTTTGTTAATATCCTACCCCACACAGGGGAAATTCACTGTTCACGGGACATCTAATATTTCAGGGAGTGGTAGATAAGCTGCATGCACTCACAGGACCTAGGCTGCATGCAGTCCTGGGACCTAGGCTTCACTTTCTTGTGGAACGTAGGTGTGTTGGGGCTAGAGCCAATTCTAGATGTATTGGGGTCATTAAAAGCAGCAGATAGCCGGGAAACCTAGTCTTACCACCCTTTAAGTCCTGTGACGTCATATATATACACGCACGCGCGCGCACACACACAAACACACACACACACACACACACACATATATATATATATATATATATATATATATATATATATATTACAGTTTCTTATATTAGCTGGTGTAATTTATTAAGGGAGGGGTCTCGGGGCTTTATATAGTTATGAACCTCATAAAGTCTCAATCTGGCCTAGACATGCGGTAAACGAACTCATGCTAAGTCATCATTTACTTTGCTCCCTCCTTTCAACTTCACCTTTTAGCTCCCTGCCACATATGATTTTTGATTTGTTTTTATCTCTATACCCCTGTGGGTTCCAGTGTAAGTACAAACCCACACATGTTGTACCACTATCAAAGGTCGGCCTTCACCTATGACACAACCTTGAACTGTAGCTTCCGGTCCATCCCTCCATCGCAGTTCAAGTCAACGTCTGCAGCAGACCCCATGGGAGAGAATGGCCAAAATTGTTCTAGCAGGTTCGTGTTATCTGGTGCAAACATTGTTAATGACGCTATAGCTAAAAACGATTCTTTGTATGTGTCCGTTGATATATGTTAAAGCATATTATCTGCCCCATCTCTGTCGTTTACCCTGCGGCCCTAGAGATAGGGATACGAAAGAATAGCCTATCATGGCCTATGTCGTATTTCAATTTGACTATTTTATGGAAACAGGAACCGACAGTTATTGAGTTTCTAAAGAGCCCGATTGTGAAAACAGAGTTGTTGAAAGAAATGATTTTTTTTTTTAAATTAATAATTCTGCCACTCATAAAGCTGTAGCTACAGTGTTCGTGCTTTGTGTCGCGCTCTCGTCACGCAGTAGCTCTTTGCCTGTGAGAGATCATATAGAAAATAGTCAGGGCTGGATTTAGACTTGACATGGCCCTAAACTATATCAATTTCTGAGGCCTCTGTCATTTAAATTACATCAGCTAATCTCAGAAAACTAAACTATACGCGCTTTTGAAATATATGGATTATGGAAATATATTGTCTTTTTATTTTTTTTTTAGTAAAGATAAAGAATGTGCAAAATCACATAACTTTTATTATATAATCATTTGGTTCTTTCGAAATATCCTACCCCGAGATGATATCACATGACAGTCCAACATTTTAGAGGATGATAAGACTGGCTGTCCTGGCTTTCTGATGCATTTAATGACCCCAAAACATCTAGAACTGGCCCTAACCCCACCTCACCTATGTCCCATGAGAGAGTGCAGCCTAGGTCCCACGACTGCATGCAGCCTATCTACCACCCCTTGAAATATTAGACTGTCCCATGACCTGTGGATTTTCCCTGTTTGGGGTAGGATATTAAGAAAGCACCAATCATTTTAAAGGCTCTCTTGAAAGAAAATTGCATTTGTGAAGAAACAAAAATTGGAATTTGTTGAGGCCCCTACAGATTATAAGGCCCACAGCTGAAGCTTAGTCAGCTTAAGCCTGAATTCAGTACTGCATATAGGATAAAACCCACTGCAACAAAGTCAGTATTCTCAACTTTCAACTTGAAACTTACATTTTAAACCTCAGCATCAGATTTCAGACTCCATAAAATACTAGTTGCTATATTGATCAGAGGTGATGCTGGGTGAGCTGAAAAGATGGCATGGAGGGATATCATCAAGAGAGCTGTTCTAGGAAACCGGGGATTGTGATGAGCGCCTACGCCCGTTGAAAGGGCACATGATACTGATGATTATTACATCCATCAGTGGAGCTGTATCATTGTAGTGGCTACACACCTGCCTGCCAGCCAAAATATCTTGGGTTTGAGTCCACAGAGTGAAGGATTTTTTTCTTTAAAACCAACCTTGACTCCCATGTGGAACCAGCCTAGAATGGGTAACAGACAATGCCCTGGGAAGTGAAAGCCGTTGGCATAATGATGGCCTCATCACCCAGCGAGTGCCGTTTGGTCTTTAAAATATGAGTCTGTCGTCATGTATGTTACTCGGGTGCAAAGGGTAATTTTCTTTCTTAACTAATTCAAAGGTAAAAAAAAAAAAAAAAAAAGGAAAGTTGGGAGATGTGAAGCTGCGTCATTGCACCCGGTTATAAACCATAAGTGCTCTGCCACCAGTGCGGACAGCTGATAAGAATTGTCCACCTGTGTCGCCATTCGCACGTAACTCTACAGCGACGTTCCTCCATTTACCCCAGAGTGTCAACTCTGGTACCCATTTCCTAGAGGCTGGGTGAACCCCTGGAACCGCCCGGTTTCAAACACCGGCCGTGGGCTACAGCAAGTTGCAGCTGGATTTGAAAGTGAGCCTTTTGTCAACTGCGCTAACCCCCCCCCCCCCCCCCTCCCCCCCCTCTCCCGATACAATGAATAAACTGCTACATTGTCAGTCACTGTCTGTGTATTTTCTGATCCTGTGAACTTCGACTCTTATGACAGTGTCCATGTGTGATTTTAAGAAACATAATATCAACTATCGTGTGTTTGTATCTGGCAGGCCGCTCCGACTGTCCGTACTTCGCCAGGTGTGAACGCCTTGGCGACCGCCTTGCCAAGAACCTGCAGAAGTTTAAGCTGCATAAGATCATTATACAGCCTCATGAATGGGAGGTGAGTTGGGGGTTGGGAAATGGTGGTCATCCTGCGGGTTGAAGTATGTGCATGTGCCAGGTTAAAGTTAGAGGTTAAAGTTGAGAGTATCGACTTCATTGCTCCAGGTTTTATTCCATCTAGCTCGGTCTCTTTCCACGGAACAGCTAGCCATCTGCACCAACTCTATAGCTCTGTCGATGATCCCCATGGATCTCCATAAAGATTGCACTCGTGAACTGAAATGAACCCACGGCTTTCAGAGAACGAGGCAAACAGCTTGACCACTTCACCACGGAGACCCCGAATATTGTGAAGCCTCCATCAGCTCCACAAAGAATCTTTTGTGGGGAGATAGAAGAAGGTAGATTCTCTCACATTGTGGCCAGAAAGAAAACACTTCAATGACACGCTGAAGGCATCACTGTAAACTTCACTAAAAACCATGACACTTGGGAGGCTGCTGCACAAGACTGAAATATCCAATGAGGTGCAGCGACTTGCGAGGCATCTAGAAAAGGGCAGCTCAATAGCGAAGACAGGCTAGAAAGTCCTGTCTAACAGGCCCTTTATCTGAAGACGCTATTTTATGCCCTCATTGTCCTAGATCCTTCTGGGGAGCCCTTATCGTGTTTATAAGTCACCTGCTGACTCACAGATAGTTAACAGTAGTTTCATGATGGTTGAAAGAAAGAGTGGTCCTCATCACTTGTGATAAATGAACAACAGAAAAGTTCCATTAGAGAAATATTGTATATTGTTATACAGTCCAATCAGTACACTGTTTTAAACAGTGTGAATGTGAAATGGTGATGAAGTCTCAGGAGTGTAATGATATCTCAGTGTTTGATTGTTATGGAGGTCTTAGAGTATACACCAAGTAAGTGTGTATGATGGTTGTAGACTCTTAAAAGTATAATGGCTTTTGCATGAGTGGTGGTTATGGGATTCTATGCGGATAATGGTATTTGCATGAGTGATGTTATGGAGTCCAGTGAGGATAAGGGTATGTGTGTAGTTGTGGTTTAAAACTCCCAGAAGCATTATCATTTGTGATTGGTGCTTGTTGCAAAGTCCCAGGAGTTCTATGGAGTTCGAGAAGTGTAGTGGTATTTGTGTTATGATGGTTACATCGTATCATGCATGGAATTTTGTGATTGTATGAGGATAAACAGTCTTTTGAAATGAATGTTGTATATATATATATACATGTGTACATATATTTGTATAGAATATAAGGGGAATGGTTTGTGTATGGTTATAAAGCTACACAAATATGAGATAAGCTAGTTGCATGGTTAGCTATATAAGCTAATACGTATCTGTTTTTATACTGAGTTAAACAGAAGCTAAATGAAGATAACAAAAGCAGTACAAAGATTTAACAGCATTAGTCAATGGCTAAGCACCAGGAAGGAAATCAAGGCCAAAATTTTGAGAGCATGCACCTTCCTTGTGGAAAATAAAGGTGTGAGTAGTGGACTATCTTGCAGTCATTAAGGAAGAAAATAGGGCCTTTGAACAGAATTCTATAGAAAGATTCTCAGGATACTATGGACCAAGAGGAAAAGAAAGGCTGCCATTCTAAAAGATTTAAACATCAAGGAAGATTGGCTACTAAATAGCATCTTGTCTCAGAAACAGAAATATCTTGGCCATATGGCCATATCAAGCCCCACAACTAACTGGAATTATAGTAGCAAAGGTCCTGAGGCCAGGAAAGTGGGGGCAAGGGCTGAACAGCATGAAGGTAGGCACAGAATGTATGTGATACCTTGGGTAGTAAAATAAACAATGCAAGAGCCGTCTCGAGAGAGAGCAAGATCGATTGATGCAGGCTATGATGTAAGCACAGTTCTGCAAAGGACGTGCTACGTGTTGATGATGATAATGATGATGATGAAGGAAAATAAAAAGCCAAGAAAGCTGTAGTGGCACAGTGGCTTGTTTATTTGCGTGCCAACTTAGTAGTCATCAGAATTCCAGTTGCAGCTAATCTTTAAACTGGTCTTATCAACCAGCCATAAAATGATCATCAGTAAATGTTCTGGGTAATACAGGTGGTCTGTGTGATAGTGACCACATCACCAAAAATAGTGTGATTTATTCACACAGAACGGGTGCCAGCACCATGTGCTGAATGTGTCTAAAAAAAAATTGTACCGAGTCTTTTACTTAACATAACATAACCCTTGACCTGTTAAGGCCGTGAAGGTGTATCGATGGAAGCACTAACACACAAATCTGCCATCTTTCTCAGTCTTCCGTTTGATGAATAAGTGAGTGGTAACTTAGTCCTGTCTATTTCTTGGTGCTGTCATTTCAGGTTCCTCATTGCCCTTTTCTTCTTTGATTACCCCCCAGTGTTCCTTGAAGCACAGTCTTTGCAATTGAATAATGTCTCACCAAGTACCGGAAACAAGCTAGCTTGTGATATTTCACCACTGCTAAGAGCGTCTCCTGATATTCTTTAAAATGTGTATGTCTACTTTGGCAATGACCATGACCTCTGTTTTGCTAGTGTTAACTTTCGTGTTGTGCAGTTTTCAAATTTGTTAAAGTATTTTTTATGGTCTTGCAGTCCAGTTTCTGAAGTAGCAATTAATGCTTGGTTGTCCACAAATAGTAGCTCTTCGATGAAACTGTTTGGCTTTAAATCTTCAGCTCCTTGGTATATTTTAGTCCTTGTCTGGTTGGTATCTTTATACAGGTGTTATCAATATAAGTTATGAAGGGCAGGAAAAATAGCCCTGCGTACTCTGGATTTTATGGTGAATGGTTCTGAGTGTCCTCCCTTTGTTCTATCAGTACATTAACATTTACATATACTTTTTAAATGCATGTTCACACCGTAACTTTTCAGTAATAATTATTATTATTACTATTTTTGTTATTAATCAGTTTAGTATATAATCTGCATTTGAATGTCTGGAGCATAGGCGTGATTGTAGTCAACTTGTCGCTTACTACCATGTATTATTATGTATGTATTTGTTTGTTTTGTTTTCTAAATAGCTATTTCGTAAAATAGGTCTTTAACATTTGCATTCAAAAACCTGAATCCTCCTTTCCATTTCCACAGGGAGAGTGCAACTCTTGCATCCGTATAAGTAACTAGACAATACCAGCGAATAAAGTTGCCCTAGTGTGAACTATTTACTGCACTACTTACTGAGTGACCGTGGGTCTATACAAACCAGCACCATATGTCTGGTACATCTAAAGACTGACTGACTGTCTGTTTACCGTATATGCCCCTAGCCTTGGCTGGCAGCTTGTCAAGTAGGGAAGCTCCAGCCAGCGTAAAGGGCATTGCCTTTCTGATCCGGCAGCTTCCGTAGCATGCTTTGTTCCAAACGTACTGTTCTTATCTTTCTTTTGAAATTAACATAAAAGGCTGAGAGAGGTGATCATGATGCATAAACAACACAGTCTCTACACTATTTGCCCATTTTTGGGGCTGTGGAGAGGGAGACATTCTTTCCCCCGCCTCCCCATAGCACAACATAACACTCATCTGGTAGTGTGCTAGCAGCAACAATTTACCACATGCACAGTATACCTGAAGGAGTGCCCATGATCTTGTACCTTACTTTAGGTCAGTTGTTGTTTCATTTTGTTTCCACTGTAGAACTCTGTTCATCCTCAAGTTAAATGTATCCTCTTCTTTTTTACGTTCACCAGATGTAAACTCCATCGAAAAGTTCTGGCTGTTTGGTCACTTCTGAACTTTCAGTCTTGTTCCAGAATTTGTGTTTTGCATGTAACTCTGTTTTAGAGATCTAGCTTATTTTTATGCAGATTGTTAGTTCCTTGCCTCTTAGGCAGATGTATTCTGACTTTGCTCTAAAAACTCTAATTAGCCAACTTTCATGACATGCTTGTTAAAGTGCACTGGGCCAACTTTCATGACATGCTTGTTAAAGGGCACTGGGTCTGTTTGTTGTTGGTTTTTTTTTTTTTTTTAATTTAAACCCCAATTGGGCCCTAAAACCCACAGTAGCATTGTTAAGGTTATAATTGAGGTGTTTGATAAGGTTTTACCTTGCTTTTAGGTTAATTTTAATAGCCTTCTGCTCTGCGTCCACTGTGCTGCTGTCTAGGGGTTGGAACCTTAGGAGGATTGGTTCTTAGAGTTACTTACAGTTTCTGTTTTTCTTGTTTGTTTTTTCTTTTTTCTTTATTGTGTCTGAGAGAAACTTTTCATGAGAAAGACAATGCCAGTCTTACTACTTAATTGCATAACATTCCTAATGTTTTGCTTTGTCTCAGAGACTCCCAACATTTACTTGTAAATTAATTGTATTTATTCTCACCTGATAGAAATGGCTGCAAGACACATGCACAGAGAGAGGCTGGTCATTCAACAAGTCACCAATCATCTGGAGAGAGCTGATTGACCGGGGAGGTAAAGGCGTCTTGATCGGGGACGCCAATGACTTCCAGGAATATGCCAAAGCATACTACGATGTAGAAGTGGAGATGGACAGCTCAGATATGCTAATGATTGCCGAAGAGAATCGAGCCACCAAAATTATCACCGATCAAGAGGAGCTGGATTTTAAAGCTCTCAGCCATCCCATAAATGTGTGTCTAACCAACGCAGTCAGCCCAATATGCTATCACCTGTTGAATAGCTTAACATCTGGCCAGATTTTTGGCAAGAACATTGAAGTTTTCATCCGCCTCTTGGTATCATCTCCCAAAGATATTGACAAAGTCAAAGGTTATGTCATGGAAGCTGAAGATCTGGCTCATGGACTACTGGCAGGTATTTCTATATGTACCAGCCCACATGAGGCATTTGAGGATTGCACTGCTGTAATTTTATTGGACAGTATAAATAAACTTACATCTGAGTCACATAAGGACTGGTTAGAGAGGATTACTGCATTCTTCGGGAGGTATGCCTTGATCATCAACCATAAAGCATTGAAAAACTGTAAGGTGAGAATGTTAACTCTCATAGGAAGTCAGGAAAATAGTTTACAAGTCTACTTCTTCTTCTTCTTCTTCTTCTTCTTCTTCTTCTTCTTCTTCGTGTTCACCAGCTGTAAACTCTGGCTGAAAGTTCTGGTTGTTCATCCACTTCTGAACTGCAGTGCTGTTTCAGAACCTAAGTGTTGCATGTGCATCCGTTTTACAGATCTGACTCATTTGTATGCAGACTGCTGGTTCCTTGCCTTTCAGGCAAATGCACTTTGACTTCGAAGGAAGCTCCCAATTAGTCGACTCTTACGACATGTTTTTGGGTAGGCAGTGGGTCTGTTCTTGTTTTCCCTATAACAGGGCCCCTGAACCCACACGGGGACAGTTTACAAGAATAACTGTTTCCCTTTAAGACAGCTACTTAACTCTTTGAGTCCCAGGGGGTTTAGCATCACAGGCCCAAGGGGTAGTGAAGAGAGACATAAAATCGGCGCATCATACGTTCATTGGGCTTTTAGGTAGGAACCTATGAACGTATGATGCATTCCTTGGTACTCAAAGAGTTAAAAAGCCACTTTCTTCTAGCTGTTAAAGGATTTCATGAAACAATCAACTGTTGATATGCCTTTTCTGTCCCTGTTAACCTATTCTGTTTCAGGGAGCTCTCCTGCTGATCTGAGGGTTGTGGGTTCAGGTCCGATGGAGCCATAGTTTAAAAACAAAATTTCCACTTTGGGTACCCTTAAATGGGTACCAGGTAAAGTCCTGGGAAGTAAAAGCGGCAGGCATGGTGTTGACCACATCACCTACATAGTCCCCATTGGTCTAGCCATATGTGCATGGAAAAGGGTCTTTTACATTTACTTTGCATTCTGCTTCAGACAATTATAATAAAAAAGCACCAATCCGAGAAAGAAATAGTTTTAGGAATATTGGATGTATGGGTCTTTCATTTGAAGCCTGGTGCATTGCTTGATGCGGAAATAAGGTTGAAAATATTTACTTCATTGCATCAGGTTTTATCCCATCTGACTAGGTCTGTTTCTGCAGAATTGCTGGTCTCCTGCCATGAACATTGCACAAAGCACGAGCTTTGCAGCTCAAGTGACAGTCCACATGGATCACCATAAAAATTACATGTGTGAGCCAAATGACCCAATTCATGCCATAAACCCATGACCATCAGAGAATGAAGCTCTGTCTTCTTGCTCTGGAAAGGTATGAAAATAAAAGACAATATAAGGAGTTTGAAACTTGTCTACACTTGATAAAGAAATGAGAAGAGGTGAGAAATGTACTTGTTGCTGTGTGTCATGGGTGAGTGTATGTATCAAGAGTTATGTGTGGAGAGAAGCCATGATAAATGTTGACATCATATTCATCTGCCACCTTCCTCTCAGCCAAAGATGGATCTTTGTTTATTCATTCTTTGAATGTGGCCAAGAGTTAATCATTATAACTGGAAAGTGAATGTCTCACCCTATCATAGTCTTCAATTATTCTCTCATGTTTGAAATCAAGAATACCACCGTAGCTGGGCATATGATAAACATTGGTCCCCATAAATATGAAATACTAGTTTAGCTGTCTCAGAAGCATTTTCTGTGAGCTAAGAATATAATTAAATGTCCCTCTGCTCCATGCTGCACGTGTAACCACACACCTCTTACTAGCTAAACCAATTAGCTGGCTACTTGCTAGATCATAGATGTTTGGAGGACATGCTTCTCTCCATGGATGGATGTTATATGTTTAGATGACATGCTTCTGTCCATGGATGGATGTTACATGTTTAGATGACATGCTTCTCTCCATGGATGGATGTTACATGTTTGGATGACATGCTTCTGTCCATGGATGGATGTTACATGTTTAGATGACATGCTTCTCTCCATGGATGGATGTTACATGTTTGGAGGACATGCTTCTCTCCATGGATGGATGTTACATGTTTGGAGGACATGCTTCTCTCCATGGATGGATGTTACATGTTTGGAGGACATGCTTCTCTCCATGGATGGATGTTACGTTTGGATGACGTGCTTCTCTCCATGGATGGATGTTACATGTTTGGAGGACATGCTTCTCTCCATGGATGGATGCTACATGTTTGGATGACATGCTTCTCTCCATGGATGGATGTTACATGTTTGGAGGACATGCTTCTCTCCATGGATGGATGTTACATGTTTGGAGGACATGCTTCTCTCCATGGATGGATGTTACATGTTTGGAGGACATGCTTCTCTCCATGGATGGATGTTACATGTTTTGGATGACATGCTTCTCTCCATGGATGGATGTTACATGTTTGGAGGACATGCTTCTCTCCATGGATGGATGTTACATGTTTGGAGGACATGCTTCTCTCCATGGATGGATGTTACATGTTTGGAGGACATGCTTCTCTCCATGGATGGATGTTACATGTTTGGAGGACATGCTTCTCTCCATGGATGGATGTTACATGTTTGGAGGACATGCTTCTCTCCATGGATGGGTGTTGCATGTTTGGAGGACATGCTTCTCTCCATGGATGGGTGTTACATGTTTGGAGGACATGCTTCTCTCCATGGATGGATGTTACATGTTTGGAGGACATGCTTCTCTCCATGGATGGATGTTACATGTTTGGAGGACATGCTTCTCTCCATGGATGGATGTTACATGTTTGGAGGACATGCTTCTCTCCATGGATGGATGTTACATGTTTGGAGGACATGCTTCTCTCCATGGATGGATGTTACATGTTTGGAGGACATGCTTCTCTCCATGGATGGGTGTTGCATGTTTGGAGGACATGCTTCTCTCCATGGATGGATGCTACATGTTTGGATGACATGCTTCTCTCCATGGATGGATGTTACATGTTTGGAGGACATGCTTCTCTCCATGGATGGATGTTACATGTTTGGAGGACATGCTTCTCTCCATGGATGGATGTTACATGTTTGGAGGACATGCTTCTCTCCATGGATGGATGTTACATGTTTGGATGACATGCTTCTCTCCATGGATGGATGTTACATGTTTGGAGGACATGCTTCTCTCCATGGATGGATGTTACATGTTTGGAGGACATGCTTCTCTCCATGGATGGATGTTACATGTTTGGAGGACATGCTTCTCTCCATGGATGGATGTTACATGTTTTGGAGGACATGCTTCTCTCCATGGATGGATGTTACATGTTTGGAGGACATGCTTCTCTCCATGGATGGATGTTACATGTTTGGAGGACATGCTTCTCTCCATGGATGGATGTTACGTTTGGATGACGTGCTTCTCTCCATGGATGGATGTTACATGTTTGGAGGACATGCTTCTCTCCATGGATGGATGCTACATGTTTGGATGACATGCTTCTCTCCATGGATGGATGTTACATGTTTGGAGGACATGCTTCTCTCCATGGATGGATGTTACATGTTTGGAGGACATGCTTCTCTCCATGAATGGATGTTACATGTTTGGAGGACATGCTTCTCTCCATGGATGGATGTTACATGTTTGGAGGACATGTTTCTCTCCATGAATGGATGTTACATGTTTAGATGACATGCTTCTCTCCATGGATGGATGCTACATGTTTGGAGGACATGCTTCTCTCCATGGATGGATGTTACATGTTTGGAGGACATGCTTC
The DNA here is from genome assembly GCA_905116865.2 of Candidula unifasciata. Lineage (NCBI taxonomy): Eukaryota > Metazoa > Mollusca > Gastropoda > Stylommatophora > Geomitridae > Candidula > Candidula unifasciata. Next base: position 47,724 of record CAJHNH020000644.1, read on the forward strand.
TCTCCATGGATGGATGTTACATGTTTGGAGGACATGCTTCTCTCCATGGATGGATGTTACATGTTTGGAGGACATGCTTCTCTCCATGGATGGATGTTACATGTTTGGAGGACATGCTTCTCTCCATGAATGGATGTTACATGTTTGGAGGACATGCTTCTCTCCATGGATGGGTGTTGCATGTTTTGAGGACATGCTTCTCTCCATGGATGGCATTTTCAGTCTTGATCATTATACAATTAGTTTCATTATTGATTACCAAATGTTGTAGCAAAATGGAACACAACTTTTTGAAAAACTGAAATGTACCAACTAACTAAAAACACTTGTTTTAAGCACATTATTTTTGAGTGTATTGTTTTTAAGTACTAAAAAATATTTCACGTGTCTATCACAGATATTGCTTTGTGGCAGTGGTCCTTTGAACATCATCGCCATAGAAATGGCAAAGAATGCACCAGGCATTTCTCAGCGTAACATTATGGGTCTAACAACCATCATCGAGAACCAGGCCAAATCTGTTGTTGGAGAGAGGCTGGGGGTAAATCCTGCAGGTAAGTGGAAACATTAGGTGTTGTTTACAGATTATCATCGAGAGGCTCAACTTCAAGGCACCAAATCATTATCCCATATGTTTCCGTCCCTCTCCATAGTATGGATAGCACCGGGAAGGTTAATCTAGGCAAAAAGTGCCTACAGAAGTCGGATATGTTGGCCGAAAAGTGTAAATATCACAGTTATGTTACAAATGGGCACAACACATTTACATCTTTGAATGAACAAAGAAGAAGAAGAAGGACAGCATTTTTTTCCCTTTTATGCCCTGTAGTCATGTGTTGCAGTCACTGTCTGGGTAGTATATTTCTATAAACATTTAAAAAAAAAAAAGAACAATCATTGTTTTTGTTTTGTTTTTTTAAGTATAAAAAAACTGTTCTCATAGTTCAATCATACCTAAAATACATAGAAAAGAATTTTTGAATCATTAATCGAGAACTGATATCACTGTACTCGAACATTCCCACACATGCTCTGTCCCCTTCTCCAGTAGCACGCGAAGAGTCATCATGCTAATAGTAGCAGTTGCAGCCTGATTAAAAGTCTGCCTGTTTCCCCCTCAGTGTTAAATATCTTCCGGAACCTCTACTCGCACCCCTTTGAATCGGTCATTTAATGTATGGATTCTCCATCTGCTCTAATGCATTGTCCATTTGATCCTAGAGAGCCTTATCCATGTCTGCTTTATCACAAAGTAGCTCACCACCCAGTGGAACAGCAGCATCCAATCTATCACATATTTGCTTGGGGCCTTAGATTTTCCCTGTCCTTATGATTTTGTAATTTACAGTTGCACAGGTGCTGCTTTTCTCTTAAAGTGGTGTATTTCTTTGGTCTTTATTCGACTAATAATCTGTGTACCCCTAAAAAATAGTATAAACAGTAACTGATGCACGCATGGAGATTATTTGGAAATCAGTTCACATGTGCAGTGATCCACAGTGATTAAAGTGACAGCATATCCCACATACAAGGAAAAATCCACACCCAATGGAGATGACTGTCTCAGAGTGAAAAACCTGTGAAATGCGTGAAATTTTATGTTTTGGAAAGTTTCCGTTACTCATTTAACTATAAATGTGCTGATTTTTTGCTTTGAATCTGTGTTTTTTTTTTTTTTTTGCACCGCAAATAAGGCAAAATGAAAACTAGGTGCCTGTTTTTTCATGCACCCCAAAAAAGGCCAAATGAAAACTAGGTGTCTGTTTATATTAAAAAACATTTCTTACAAAGACATGGTTATTAACAGGTTGCATGTCAAATCTCAGCAACTTACACACAATGGTTACTGAGTTGCATATTTTTAAACTTGGCCACAACTTCTGGAACCGACTACAGAGTTTTAATTTTCAGGTCTGATACATTAGCCTTCAGGTTGTGTATTTCATGAAAGGCACATTTGTTGGAGTGGGGTTGTTGTAGAGATTTGTGTCTCAGTCTGGTATCAACATATCTATGCGGGGACTAGAAGTGCCAATGCAAAGATGACATTGTAGAATTATTTTATTGTTTTTAAAACACACATTACTTTGTTTCTCTTGACGTTTTATACATTCCTGCAGACATTGTCAACTTGATTGTTTGGGGTAACATCAAAGAGCACCAGCTGCTAGATCTGGATTACTGCCGTACCTACAGATACAAATGTTCTGTTCTTGGCCCACCTTGGTATGACTAGATTTTTTGTTTTAAACCTTTATGAGACTATTGAATATTTTATTACTTACATCTGTTGCTTTTATCTTTATGATTACTGTTATCATCATCATAAAGTACCTTACCATTGGTATGGGGCGATTGTGCCTCTCCACATTCTGGAATCTGCAACTGCAGGTATGGGTGTGTATATTGGCAAGCCTCCATGCCATGACAAAAGGCTGTCAAGAATCTTCTCACACTGTCTTCCTCTGTCTTTCTTTCCACAGATCTTTCTAGCAGTCACAACATGTAACAGTTTCGTTCTTCTCTCAACATCTTCTTCTTCTTCTTCTTCTTCTTCTTCTTCTTCTTCTACTTCTTTTTCTTCTTCATCTTTCATTAGCTTGAAATAGAGTATCTGTTTCTGCAGTGTTGTCTCTAGGAGAAACTTAACTGTCTGTTATAATTCACTCAGCGACCCGTAAAGTTTGACTTGCTTGGATGTTTCTCTTGGCCAACAGTTTAACCTTGATATGTTGAATTTGGGACAGTCTCATAAACTGACCGAAACAAATATGACTGCTTCTTTTTCTGATGTTTGTGAAAAGTTGAATTCTAATACTCGCCTTTTTCACAAAATCTTGGTTGCTCTTTTTGGCAGTCCGAGGAATTCTGAGGATTCTTCTGTAAAGCCACATCTCCAATGCCTCAAAATATTGTTTGTCATGTTTATTAATTGTCTAGAATTCACGGCAATATGTTAAAACTGGCTCTACATAGCACACAAGAATTTTTATCATGACCTCCGGTGATACAGATTTATTGTATCATATGTTCTTCATTTGATCAAATGCAGAAGATTTTGTGCAATTAATCTATGTCATTATTTTATCAGCAGGACTTTTTTTCTTAGCAAAACAAAAAATAGTTCCGGTCTTCTTCTTCTTCTTCTTCGTCTTCTTCTTCTTCTCTTCCACCTTGTACCTCATCGAAGTGTCGGGGGGAGATGTAATGTTCGTTGATGAGCTCTGTCAAGAGCACTATTAAGACTGATGTTCATTTCTGTAAGGCTGTTCTTAATGCCATCACTCCATCTTTTCCGAGGTCTTCCACTCGCCTTATACCCGTTGTAACGTTTTAGTGTGGCTCGCTGTGGCAGATAGTACCAGGGCATTCTTGTTAGGTGTCCAAACCATTTCATTTGTTGTTCTTTGATGACCTGTAAGACTGGCTTTATTCGTCTGATTTCATGATTTTGTATTCTGTCTTTCCTTGAAACTCCTGCAGCTCTTCTAAGGCATTTCATCTCTGTTGTCACAATTTTACGTTCATTGGAGGATGTAAGTGTCCACGTTTGGCACTGATAGCATAGTATTGGCCAAAAAATAGTTCTGATAAGATTCACTTTAGTACTCTGAGGTATCTGCTTGTGTGTCAACAGGGGAGATAGTTGACCCATTACTTGATTAGCTTTGGCACATCTGGAGCTAATTTCTCTGTCCAGTTTTCCGTCTGAAGTAAAAATTGTTCCCAAATACTTAAATTCCTCTGTTTGTCTCAGGGTGTTGTTTTTTAATTTAATTTCTAAATTGTCTTTATGTGTTCCTATCATCATTGTCTCTGTCTTCGTAGTGTTTATTTTCATATTATATTCCTCCCCTTTGTTACTAATTTGATTTAGGTGGTTCTGTAGGCATTCCATATTTTCTGCTATGAGTACCTGGTCGTCGGCGAAAAGTAATTCTGTTATATCTTCTCCCTGATTACAGTCTGTTTCGCTACATATGACGTCCATGTATGTTATGAAAAGAAGCGGCGATAGTACACAGCCCTGACGCACACCAGAGTTCACTATAAAAGTTCTAGACAACCCTGCCTTTGATCTTATGCAGCATTCACTACGTGTGTACAGGCTTTTGCAAATATTAATGAGATGATTGCTGATTCCTTTTTTCCCCATACATTCCCACAACATATTCCTGTCGACTCTATAGAAGGCTTTTTCTTGGTCTATGAATGTCAACAAACATGTCTTATCATGTTCTTTTGCCCTCTCTGATAGTTGTCTCAATGTATAAATGGCATCTGTGCAACTTCTGTTTCGTCGAAAGCCCATCTGTGCTTCTGAAAGTTGATACTCTATCAATGGTCTCAGCCTTTTTTCGATGATCTTAGCATACATTTTCCCAGTGTGACTGAGAAGTGATATTCCTCTGTAATTAGTACATTCCCTCTTACTTCCTTTATTTTTCCACAGCGGGACAATGACAGCAGTTTGCCAATCTGATGGTGTTTCTTGATATAGTTCCGGTACCTACCAGAAAGTGTCTAAATAATGCTTGTACTCACCAGAAAGTGTCTTTTATTATAGCACGGGGAAATAAGTATGCTTAGAAAAGGTGCAGGTATTGTGTGCAATTGTGAGCCGCCACATAAAAGCCTGGTTTATCATCGTTGCATCATTTGAAGCTAGCAGTGAAGTGTTTAGGCATATTAAAGCATCACGCTAGGTGCACTTGGTTACCTGCATAAAAGCTTCAGTCTCTTCCAACAGGTTACATAAGCGGGTGTTCAGCACATGGCATAAATTCAGCGTCGTCTTTTTGCTTCTTCGTGCTCACCGGCTGTAATCTCCAGTGAAAAGTTCTGGTTGTTCGTCCATTTCTGGACCCTAGTCCTGTTCCAGAACCTGAGTGTTGCGTTTCACATGTCTGACTTTTGTATGCAGACTGTTGTTTTCTTGCATCTCAGTCAGATATACTACTAATTCAGTAAAAGCTGCCAGTTAGTCGACTCTTAAGACATGCTTACATGCTTTTGGGTAGGCAGTGGGTCCACTTTTGTTTTCCTTACAATGGGGCCCCGCAACCCACACAGGGATAAAGTCAGTATAGAAGTGAGGTGAATGCAGTAAGGCTATGAAAGTCTGATTTATATTAAATCAATGGCACTCGCCAAAATCCTAGTGTTTGTGTGTATGGGTGTATAAATGGGGGAGCTAGGTGTGTGTCCCAAAGAGAACAAACAATATCAATATTTTTGTTATGGGTAATATATAGATATAAAAAAAAATGGTTGGGCTCCCTTGATGCCATAGAAACGATATGTGGAACGGGTTGACATGTATTGATTTGTAGAACATTTATAAGTGGGTGCCAAGCAGACCTCAGAAATCATGTGCAACTTCTCCTCAACTGAACAACCATCGGCACTTACTACCACAAAAAGTAAGTATACTAAAATTGTAAATCTCTTCTTCTTCTTCACACTTACCGACTGTTAACTCCAGCAGAAAGTTCTGATTGGTTGTCCACCTGCAGACTTGAGTCTTGTTCCAGAACTTGAGTGTTGCATGCACATCCATTTGACAGATCTGCCTTATTTCTTTGCAGATTATGCTTCCTTGCCTGTCAAACAGAAGTACTCTGACTTCAAAGAAAGCCCCCCAATTAGTTCACTCTTATGACCTGCTTGTTGGAGAAGCAGCGGGTCTATTCTCCCCGCCCCCCCCCTCCCCACAATGGAGACCCAGAACCCACGCATGGTGTATAGGAAATAAAGAAAGGTAACTACATCGGTAGGGTCCACAGGTCCCCAAGGAAAGGATGAACAGGGTAATGGACAAGTAGATGGACAGACATAAGTTTACAGATGACACAGATGGGCAGATCTCGGTGGAACCTCCCCCTCCCCCTCTTTTTTTTTTTTTTTAGAGGGCTGAGTGGTCTCAAGGCACAGTGTCTGCCTAGAGTGCTAGAGTTCACAGGTTGAGGCTCCGGTGGAACCTGTTTTTTTTTTATGTGGACTTCCAGTAATTTCCCCTGGTCTCTGGTTAGTAAGATCTGACGCCAGTGTGTATTGCTGCGCACATAAGAAAATCTCTTGGCAGTTGGAAATAGAAAAGAGCAGCCTACCAGGGCAAAATTTGGAGTTAAAAATCTGCCCAAGGTATTCCAGGATCCTCGTCGGTGCTATGGAGCTCGTACACTTCGATTCTTCGGACTCAGGCTTGAGTTAGATGTAGAATGGAGCACTAATGGGCTACTACTCGGGTGCCATGGTGTTGATTCGTTGTTCAAACCAAACCAAACAGATGGACAACTCTATTGAAAACTGTTTAGAAGCTTACTGTATAGACACTTTCATTTTGACATTTGTATCTGTAAAATGGCATGAAATGGCAAAGTAATTAATTGATTGATAAATTAAAGGAAATATTGAAATCCGCTGACAGTTCAACTGTATATATATATATATATATATATATATATATATATATATATATATATATATATATATATATATATACACACACATATATGTACACATATATATGTATATATACATATATGTATATATATATATGTGTGTGTGTTTGCAGGTATTCTGTGCCTACCAAGGATGCTTTTCCCGACAAGAAATTTATTGAATATGACTTACCAAAACTTGTAGCCAGCAGAAATCGTAAGGTGAATTGATTTTCTTAATTTTATGTGTACGCTTTTTTTTATGTGTCCATTATACATTTCATCTTTTTAAATCTGTTGGCTTCAAAAATATTTACTAATTTATTTGTTTGAGTTAATTTAGAAAAATACTCTTTTTAGTCAAATAATGTGCTTACTTATTTGAAAAAGTTTTCTTAGTCCTAGTTTTGGTTAACTATTATATATTAGAGATCAAAAGTTGTTCGTCAGTTTCTCTAAAATTTATTTCTTTTTCTTTGTTCATGGGCAAAAGGTCTGGCAGAAAGTTCTAGTTGTTTGTCCATTTGAACTTTGGCCTTGTTCCAGGGCCTGAGCTTTGCATGTAAATTCTATTTTACTAGCTTATTTGTGGACAGTTGGTTGTTCCATGCCACTCAGGCAGATGCACTTTGACTAAGAAAGAAGTCTTCAATTAGTCAACTTCTACAACATGCCCCAGAACCTACATGGGCAAATTTATGCCAGGTCAAAGGTTACGTTCAAGACCCACTTAATCTTTAGATCAGTTGGGTGTCATCTCCACATTGAAAATGAGTGGATCTACAACACTGCCTCACTGTGGCCCTGTTTGTGCACTCTCTCAGACTAATGTCTGTTTTTCTCTCTCTGTTATTCTTCTACTGTTATTGCAAATCTTTACATTTCATTAATCAGATAATGTTTATCAGTTTGTATCATTTGTTGTTGTTCTTCTTCTTCAGCATTCCGAGCATTTGAGGTTCATTGCTGCAGATATCACCAGCCTCCATTCAACTCTCTGGTTGGCCTTCTCTTTCCAGTTGGTGACACCAAGTGTTTGTAGTTCTGCCTGGACATTATCTCTATTGCCTTCTTGGTCTGCCTCATGGGCTACGACCTTTCATCTCCCTTGTGTCTACAGTTTTTACTTCTCTGTCATCTGACATTCTTTCAATATGCTGTTTCATTTGTTAATTTCTGAAATTATTGACATTATGTGTGACTCACATAACAAAGCATGCCTATCACAAAAGAACGGAACAGGATATTATGACTTTGAAAGAACATATGAGCTGTTAACCTTTAGGTGTCATCTGTAATGGGGGCTCCACCAAGTCTGAGTGTTGCAGCTGCCATCTTCACGGTACTGAAGAACTGGGAGAATGGATGTCAAACTGACCACATCTTTTCTTTGGTTGTTTGCTCTGAAGGTAGATGTCTTCATTGGGTTGTCAGTTTCTTTGCTGCTAGATTGATTGATTTTTTTGTGTGTTTAGCTTTTTGTTTGTTTAGTTACTTGGTTGATTGGTTGGTTTATTGTTAGTTTGGTTGTTTGATTAGTTGGGTGGTTAGTTGTTAGGTTGGTTGGTTAGTTGTTAGGTTGGTTGTTTAGTTGGTTGGTTAGTTGTTTAGTTGGTTGGGTTTGATTTGTTGCTAGTTTTATTGGTTGCTAGTTTGGTTAATTATTTTTTTAAATTCTTTTATTCATTGGTTGGTTGTTTCTTTGCTTGGTTTGGTTGGTTAGATGGTTGCTGGTTTAGTGGCTGATTTGGTTAGTCGTTTGATGGCTAGCCGGTTGTGAGTCCTCTGGAGGTCTGCCAGTTTTACACACAAAAAAGCTTTAAAAAAAAACACTTGAATGTGTCATAGAAATGTGAAAAACCATGCCATTGTCATTTAACCTGTCAGTATTCTTTTTAAGAATATCAAGAGTGTTGAGCGCATGTCATGCAGGCAAACATGGTGATGTCATAATCTTCTTCTTCTTCATGTTCACCAGCTGTACACTCTGGCGTAAGTTCTGTTGCTCCAGAACCTGAGTGTTGCGTGTGCATCAGTTTTACAGATCTCATTCTCTTGAATACAGACTGTTGGTTCCTTGCCTCTCCGGCAGATGCACTCCGACTTCAAAGGAAGCTCCCCAATAAGTCGACTCTTACGACATGCTTTTGACGAGGCAGTGGGTCTATTCTTATTTTCCAAACAATGGGGCCCCGGAACCCACACGGGAGTGATGTCATAATGACAGTTTAAACATGGCCACCCCACTTTTGACATGCACCACAGAGAAGCAACATTGTGTTACCCATTTTCTAATCAGTGAAGGAGTGAAGCCAGCCTCGATGGTAGTGAATCTGGACTTTTCATCAGTTTACCACTAGCACCCTCAGTAAGGTAACTCTTTCTTGACTACTGAGGAAGGAGGTAGAGCTTGTGTGTGAAAGTCCAGATTACAGTGTTCTTGGTTTATTCATTCATTCATTCATTCATTCATTCATCTAACCGTCCATTTATTTATCAGTCTGTTCATTCATCCATCCATTCATCCATTTATTCATTCATTCATTTGTTCATTCATCCATACATTCATAAATTGTTTATTTTAGTTTTAACAGAAGTTGCCTGCAACTTTTTTTTTTCTCAAGGTTGGTTTGGAGTGCCACCTGGCCTCTTTTTCTCCTTCCCAGTCAGACTGAAACCCAAGGGCTGTTGGAGTATTGTTCTAGATTTAAGTATCTCAAAAAGGACAAAGGACAGCATCGACATGGCTGTCCAGGTATTATACCTTGTTTAAGTTTGTGAGTGCCATAACATTCTCAGTGAACTTATTAGAACTCTCTGGCATTGTGTGTTTAAGTGTATATGTATATGTGTGTGTGTATGGCTCCCTGCTCCACCCAAGCTAAAATAAATACTAAGTAAAATTCTGGGAAGTAATGGCGGCCGGCATGAGGTTGACCACATCGCCCGCCAAGAGAGCAGGCAGATAGACTGGCTAGCTCTGCACCACTTGGTGGTGAATTGATGTACATTGTGAGGGCCCTTTGGGAGTGAATAAACAGTGCGGAGGCACAGATAGATCATTATGCCAGGAGTTACCAGGGGATCTGGCTAACGCTCAACACTCAGGGGAAGGATGAGCGGGATATACAATCAGACGGTTACCGATACCATCTGACTTGGAACTCTTCCCTTGCTGCTGAAGATGGGGACTCAGCACTAATGGGAGTGTCTCAAACTCTTTGATGTAGATTCTTAATTTAACATTCAGCCTGCTGAATGCCGATTGATGTATAAAATATAGATTTAGCATGGGCTTTTTTCTAGAAAAAAGGGTTCCAGTACTCACTGCAAAGTATCTAAAAATGGTATTGGTACTCACCAAAAAGTACCTATTACTGTAGTGCTGGGAAAAAAAACATACCTTAAAAAAAGAAGGTACTAATACTACATATCCTTGTGTGCCGCCAGAAAGAAACAAAATCTTTGTCTAGCCCTATATTAATTTTGTCTTCATGTCAACTGGAGATGAAATCCCATGATGTTTTATTTTTTTTCTTCACATTCATAAAAGTTAACATTTCATATTCAATGTTATCTTCTTCTCTGTTTCTTTTAAGAAAATAACATTTCATAATTTGTGTTACCCTGATGTTGGTTTATTTCCATGTCCTTTCTTCTTCTTTTGTCATCTCACTGATACCAGATTGTAGCCCAGTATTGTGGTTTTCTGTATTTTTCTTGCACTTATTGAGTGGCTTGTGTGATGGATATGTTCATTTTTTTTGCAGGTTTCAGTTAAACCATTTATCAATCTCTCTTTTGGTCATCCTCTCACCTTCCTCCCAGATGTTCTGCTGTAAAAAGTCTCAAATGCAGTTTGGCCTGGCTGCATTCTCACTAAATGGCCAAACCTTTTCATTCTTTGTCTGTCAGCTTAATCCAGACATGTATCAGTTTAATCCAGACATGTATCAGTTTAATCCAGACATGTATCAGTTTAATCCAGACATGTATCAGTTTAATCCAGACATGTATCAGTTTAATCCAGACATGTATCAGTTTAATCCAGACATGTATCAGTTTAATCCAGACATGTATCAGTTTAATCCAGACATGAATCAGTTTAATCCAGACATGTATCAGTTTAATCCAGACATGTATCAGTTTAATCCAGACATGTATCAGTTTAATCCAGACATGTATCAGTTTAATCCAGACATGTATCAGAATAATCCAGACATGTATCAGCTTAATCCAGACATGTATCAGTTTAATCCAGACATGTATCAGTTTAATCCAGACATGTATCAGTTTAATCCAGACATGTATCAGCTTAATCCAGACATGTATCAGCTTAATCCAGACATGATCTTATTCCAACTTTCTCTCTAATGCTAGTATTCGTAACCCTGTCTCTTCTTGTGTAGTTAGTGACCCCTTGCGGAGACAACGCATTTCACATGTACCTATTTTCGGATCTGCTGCCCTATTCATCATTTTCTTTAAATAAGATAATATTTCCTGTTTTATTTTATATTCACATGAAGGAAATATCATATTTAATAAGGTAACATTTCACATTTTATTACATCTTCCTCTCATGTCAATTAAAGAAGATAACAGTTTCTATTTTATTTATTCTTCATGGTGAATGCAATCTCCTTCTGCTTTAAGGAAATCTTCTTCTTCCGTGTTCACCGGCTGTAAGCTCCAGCGGAAGGTCCTGGCTGTTCGTCCATTTGGACTTTCGCTTTGTGCCAGGGCCTGATTTGGTTTTTGTGTGCACATGTGTTTTATTGGCTTATTTGTATGCAGCTGGTTGTTCCTTGCCGCTCTGGCAGATAAACTCCGACTTGGAAGGAAGTCCTCACTGACACGACTTCTACAGCTTGCTTGCTGGAAAGGCAGTGGGTCTATTTCCAACTATGGATCCCAGGAACCTACTCCGAGAGCTTTTAGGAAATAATATTTAATATTTTGTGAAATAAGATCTCATAATGTTTTAAAGGATAAAACATTGAATGTTTTGTCTGCATGGGCACAGAAAAAAAACAGTGTTATTTTTCTTTATGCTGTCTTCTTGATTACAGGAGATTAAAGACCAAATGAAGATGGTACATGAGGAGATACTTTTTCCAAGTGAGAATTTATTGTTGTTTTTGTTTGTTTGTTTGTTTGTTTGTTTTCGTCCTCATATATCTATTTTTTAAATTTTTTACATCATCATCTTCATCATCACCATCAAATCTTCTACACCTGATGGTTATTCTAGATCGCCTGTAACAGCTTGAAAGACACATCAGTAAGCTTTGACTTTGCTGTCATTCTGTTTGCTGTTTCTCCTCGTAGTAGTACTGTAACTGCTATTGCTTCTGCTGATTTTGTTTTTATTACTACGGATACCATTGCCACTAATTCATCTGTTGCTACTACTGCTGCTAACTGGTGTACTGCTATCTTTACTGTTCACTTAGTTAATCTCCATGAAAGGCGAATAAATGGGGACACAGAGGGTCAGCAGGTATGTAGGTAGGTAGATAGCCAGTAGCAGTTAGACAAACATCGAGTTGAATTGACTCAAGAATTGACATCACAGCACTCCGTCCCCATCTTCAGCAGCCAGCATAGATTTTCTGTACTAATTGTACCAGTGGTAGTCTGATTCTATGTTGGTGCAGCCTTTCCTCTGAGTGTAGTGAGCCGGCCAGACCCTCTGGTCACACCCAGATGCCTCATTCTCTCCAGGTCATAATAATCTAGTTTCTCTTCAGACTTTGTTACTTGTTCCCAAAGTTTGACAAAAATAAGCCAGAAAAGACTTTGAACTAAATCTCCCGACTGATGTGGTCCTATTTTCCTGAACAGAGAGTTCCTGTCAGAAATAAGTTTTTATTTTCATTTTTTTTTGTATATTTTTTTCTTCAATTAAAGACAATTAAAATATTTTGGCCACATTAAAAGACATAACACTCTTTAAAAAAATATACTGGAGGGTAAGGTCGAGAGCATGAGAAAGACAGACAACGATACAAGTGGGAAGACAGCATCAAGAGATGGAGAAACAGCAGTCTGAGTGTGTGTAAAGCCAAGACAAGGACAGAGCGTGTTGGAGATTCACTGCAGCCAATCTTCGCTGTGGAGACAGCACCTGAGTGAGTGATGGAAATTCCCTGCCCACACTGTCCAGGCTGGCCATATCAGCTGTCCGTGCACCCACAAGTCTAGTACCAGCAGTGAAAAGATTGGTCATGTAACAATGCTACATTATGATTCTCCTTTGACGCTTGCACGTTGTTGCTTGCACTGCTTCTACTGTCTAAGATTAACAACACAAAATGGCTGTCAGTTTCCTTTATACATTCGGTTAGTTTTATTCCATCTGATTCTTCCACAATACTCCGACAGTTATTGGTTTTTTATCAGATCTTACCCCAGATGACGTCACAAGACAGTCCAACATTTTAGAGGGTGGTAAGACTGGGTTTCCCGGTTTTCTGAGGCTTTTAACGACCCCAAAACATCTAGAACCGACTCTAACCCCAACCCACCTAAGTTCCACGAGAGAGTGCAACCAAGGTCCCACGACTGCATGCAGCCTAGGTCCCTCAACTGCATGCAGCCTGTCTACCACCCCCTGAAATATTAGACTGTCCCCTGACCTGTGGATTTCTCCTATTTGGGGTAGGATATTATTAAAGCACCCAGTTATTCAGATAGTCATCACTGTTCGCTTATATCATCGGTTAAAAAAAATATCATTTTGATAGATATTTTCTCATTGTCCACCAGTTTTTAAATAAACATATTTTATTTTGAGCCATGTTAGCATAACAGCTAGATGCTCGCTGGCCGGCTCAAAAGTTAAGGGTTCAAATCTACATTAAGATGAAAGTTTTATTAAACATTGATCCATCCTAAAATGGGTACCAGTATAGTTCATGGAAATAAAGACTTTCTGGTAAAGACTGCGATGAAGTGGGCAGTGCAACAGAACAGGGTACTAGTCAAGTTCATGGAAATGAAGGCTTTCTGCTGAAGTCTCTGCGATGAAGTGGGCAGTGCAACAGAACAGGGTAGCAGTCAAGCAAATGGAAATGAAGGCTTTCTGGTGAAGACTCTGGGATGAAGTCAAGTTCATGGAAATGAAGGCTTGCTGGTGAAGACTGCAATGAAATGGGCAGTGCAACAGAACAGGGTACCAGTCAAGTTCATGGAAATGAAGACTTTCTGGTGAAGATCGATGAAGTGGGCAGTGCAGTAGAACAGACAGAGAACTCATACATTGAACAACTAATTCAGCGGGGGGGGGGGGGGGGGGGGGGGGGTTAAGTAGAGGGTCTAGAAGATATTCTACTCTGAAGAAGAAACATAGGCTGACTTTTATAATCAGTTTCCAGCAGGTGCTGTTAGCATGTTGACTCTTCATTGGCTACTGACGAATGAGACGGATAACGTTTAGGAATGTCCCAAGTACAGTCATGTCAGTTCTTCATTTATTCATTCATGGAAAGTGAAGGTAATCCTCGTGATGTTGACTACATCATACCTCGGGTGCTGATTGATTTAGAAGTTTAGCACCATATGCCTACCAACCCAAGTGTATGAAATAGGTCCTTTATATATTTTTCTTTATTTCTTCTCTTTGGCAGCTCCAAGTATGAAAGTTGGAGGCAGCGTCATTAGTTTATCTGTGGTTTCAGAGGAAAGTGTTTTGACCCCAGTAATGTAAAATAATTTTAAAAAATTAATATAAAACCTCACTTTGGAGGTCTGCTTCCACTTCTGCTGATCTTTGACTGCCACTACTACCATCCCAGCAACAACTGTTTAAAGCACTGCTACCGCTTATGTAGTTACCACTTGTGTAGTTACTACTTGTGTAGTTATCACTTATGTAGTTACCACTTGTGTAGTTATCACATGTATAGTTACCACTTATGTAGTTACCACTTATGTAACTACCACTTGTATAGTTACCACTTATGGTGCTGTTCACATTTCCAGCCCAGGACTAGAGTAACTTCCCTTGCCATTCATGTCTCCTTAGGTCACTTTTTTGTTTTATTTATTATAAACAGAACAGGGGGAGGGCACCACCAGCGAACATAAAAATACAAAAACATCCCCCTGCAATATTACCTACTTGTACAGAGGCGCCTGAAATAGACTCCCAACAACACAACCTCCCACAAACATTACATACTCGAAGCCAAACCAAGCCATATCATAACAACCCTGCAAGATAGGAGAGGTCCAGCGACCTAAGGAGGCATGAATGGCAAGAGAAAATACTACTTCAGTCTTGGGCCTGGAAATGTGAACAGGTCCCCACTTGTTTATTGTCCAGCAGCACCTGTTCCTACTACTCCTCTTAGTACTACTACTACTTCTACTGATGCTGTTGAAAATATTGTACTGCTGCTATCATTACTGCCTTTGCTGTTGATAATATTTTACTATTACTAATGCATCTACACTACCCTTTTACCACTGTTAAACTACTAACAACACTTCTACACACACACACAAAATATGCTTATTTCTACTAATTATTTACTGATACTGATAAAAAGAAAACTAATTCTGTATTACCACTGCGACATACAACTACTATTAATTCTTTAAATGTTGCAGTTCGGTTATTCTTAATGCTAAAACAGCGATTACTGATGCTGTATGACTTCTACTACTCCTGCTACTAATGCTTCTACTACAAATAGTATACTAACTTCTGTCAACTTTTACTACCAGTGATGTACTACTACTGCTGCTGCTGCTGCTACTACTTCTTTACTGCTACTGCTGCTGCTACTACTACTCTACTACTGCTGCTGCTGCTACTACTACTACTACTACTACTACTGCTACTACTACTGCCTACTGCAACTAATTATGTACTACTGCTACAACTGCTACTAATTATGTACTACTGCTATAACTTCTACTTATTATGTACAACTGCTACTAATGCTTCTACTAATACTACTGTTTAGCTGCTAACTATACTGTGCTACTACTATTTCAACAGCTACTACCTCTAGCTTTTATCTCTGTGAGTCACAAGACTTCCAGTCTCAGAACCAAATCATCCCTTTCCCTCTTCTCCTCCCTGTTCCCCTGCATCCTTTGTATCTCTCATAGTTCCTTCAGTGTTTCTTGCAGATTACAGGTCAGTAATATTGTTTCTGCACATGCATTCATTAATGATCCTGTTTTGCCATTACATGTCACATGGGGCTCGCTGTCTATTCTTCCATTCTGTTCTATTGTGAGCAATCAGTTCAATGTCATGGATGGAATTCAGTCCAGCAGCCTTGGCCTCTTTTGTCAACATTTGCCTTAGGGTTTCTTTTTGGTATCCTCGCCTCATCAATCCCTCTATTTTCCAGTAAATGCTTTGATCTGTTTTTACTCATTTAACTTTTTGAATTTTGAGCAAGGATGATCTTGATACTGTAATAGACTCCTAACCAGGTGAGGGGAAATGTAGTTGTTAGGTTTCTCTAATGGATTATAAGTTCAGAGTAAATGAAGGAGTGAAATAAATTTATAAGTTTATTTTCAAATGGTCACAAATTGGGCACACAGGCCCATCTTACAGTCAACCCTGTCAAACACTCATCTTTCACACTGCAATAGTATTTTATCAGTAGTGCCCCACTAGGACATCACACCGAATGATAAACATCTGGTGATACAAAGTGCCACCAATAGGATGAGGATCACCAGGGGACAGGTCCCAGAAACTCTATTCAACCCATAGGTTGTTTGTATTAGGGACCCCAGCATAAGTCAGGGTGGGACTTTAAAACAACAACAAAATTGTGTCCAACATCGTGACGCAGGCTTAGTAATGATCACGAATTGGGCACACGGGCCCATCTCACATTTAGCCCTTAGAGCATTTTAGGTTCATATAAAAGTATACAGAATATGGATATCAGGTAAACAATCACAAAAGCATGGATGGCAGAAGAGGAGAATGAAGAAAAAAATAGATTATTAACATTAAGGAGCTGAACAGATGAACACGAAGATGGAGGCAAGCATGCTTTCTTCTCTGACAGTTGTACTTGGGCCCCCCCCCCCCAATTAAAAAAAAAGGTTAGGGGAAGTAAGAATTAACACACTCTGTGTGTTTATCTATAATTACATCCCTTGGAAGTCAAGAATCGAAAATGGGTAGAAAAAGTTTGGTTGTTAGTAATAAAGTAGACCAAATTACGTGTAGTTCAACAATGCTTGGTTCAGTTCCAGCTGCAGGCGATAGGCCAGCAGACCACCTTGTTTTTGTATCAAAAGCCAAACATTAGGATCAAAGGCAAACTAACTCAATGTTAATTTGCTTGGAAAAACCACAGCAGCAAATAATTGCTGGGATATATTCTACAGCATTCTGTAAAGGATAGGCAACTAACTTTAAAGATAACAACAGTAAACATACCAGACTTATGCCACTAATCACTTTTTGAGAGGGCAAATTTATCACATGGACAGTGACAGTATACATCTCCTGACAGGGGTTCTGATGTAATCTAAACATGCAGGGTACTGTTGCCTCCAAGTCTTATTTAAGTTCATAATAATCATAAAAATGTCATTAATGTCGTGCATTCCATTTCAAAATCTGTTCTTGAATTTAAAGAAAATGAAAATAATGTCCACAAAGAAAACTGGCTGTCACCCAAAAATAACAATAAATGATGAAGAAATTGAAAATGTCACCAACTTTGAATATCTAGGCTCATAATAAACAACAATGGAGACTGTTCGACAGAAATTAAAAGGAGGATGGCCATAGCAATGCAAAGATTGAACAGCCTTAAAAGTCTATGGTTAAGCACCAGCAAGGAGATAAAAATTAGAATTTTGAGAGCATGCATCTACCCTGTGGCTACATACGGATGTGAACCGTGGACTATCTCTCAGTCCTTAAGAAAGAGAATAGGGGCTTTTGAGCTGAAATGCTATAATAAGATTCTCAGAATATCTTGAACAAAGAATATGAGAAATATTGACATCTTAAAAGATCTAAACATCAAGGAAGATTGGCTAATAAACAGCATCCTTTCCCGAAAGCTAAAATATTTTGGTCATATCAAGCGCAAAGACGGATTGGAAAAAATTATAGCAGAAGGCATGGTACTAGGAAGGAGGGGCAGGGGCCGACCGACACGAAGATGGGCACAGGATATAAGTGACTCCTTGAGTGTGAAAGTGCATGAGGCGGGAGAACTGGCGAGAGACCGAGTTTCTTTCAGGCAGACTATGATGAGAGCGACGTTCTGCAAAGGACCTGCTACATGATGATGAGGATGATCCATTTCTACTCCTTGCAGGCTAGTTATTTCTAAACTCTGCCACAATATGGGACCTAATTGTTTTATATTTTAAAACCACACTCCGGCTGTCATCGAGAGCTCTAATATAATCAACGAGTTGAATAAGTTTCTGGGACTTGTGCCTGGGGTATTCTCCTCCGAATCGTAGCACCTTGTGTCACCTAGTGTTTTTTTTTCCTGGTTTTGCAGTTCGGGTAGGGTTGAATTTCACTCACTCACTCCTTGCAAGCTGCTACAACACTTAATATGGCCAAAGCATTTCAGTTTCCAAGACGAGGTGCGGCTTACCAGCCCATGTCCTCGATGTTCAGATCTTTTTGAATGTAATCCTGTCTTGTTTTCTGCATTTGTGGCATTCTAAGAAGCTTTCTGTAGCATTTCAGCTCTGGTTTTATTCTTTGAAAATTGCTAGAAAGTCCAAGACTCAATTCCACATGTTGCAAAGGCTAGGAGGAGTGCTCTGAAAATGTTTACATTGATTTGCTTGCTGTGACTAGCTATAGACTTTTAAATCTTGTTTAATCTATGCATTTTCTATGGCCATCCCCCTTTCAACCTATGTTGAACCTCCACTGGCCTCCATTGCTTGTTATAAACAATAAGATTAAACAATCATATATCATGTAACTTCTTGTAACCACATCATATTTGTATACAAAAATACAATCTTAAATCTCATACTTTGCTATTATAATTTTATGCATCTAAAGGTTTGATACAATGCAACCAAATATAGATAAATGCTAACTACATGTCGTTACATCATTGATAATGTTTTTGTTTATGGAATCTTAGAATTTAATCTTACTATACAGTCCTACATTTGCAGTTAGAAATGCTTACATCCCTAGGTTAAACAATGTGCAACCAAATACGGTGCAAACCGCTTGAGGGATCCCAGATGTGGCGAATTTCTGTTGTGAAGAACAATCTGTTTATCACTGGCAGTTTTTTCTTCTGTGTCTATTAATTTGTGCGTGTGTGTGTGTGTGGTAAGTATGTGAAGCCGAATCTAATGATCGTGAATTTTCGGAAATGCTGAACAATTTAGTATGTCTCATCTATATAATTTGATATCCTTAATGGGGAATTGTTTTAAATATCTGTTTATTTGTTTAACTGTTCGGCTATTTTCGGAAATTTCATGCCCTGATGGTGTTAGAATTTGAGTTATTTCCCCATATCATTATAAGGAAAGACCATTTGCACCAATTCCTGTCTGTATAAGATGAATATGTGATACATTTTGTGAGGTACCTGTTGAGTTCTGTTCAGGTCTGCAGTGTATGTAAAAGTGCATACTACGCGTTATTACATCCTATATTATGTGTTTGTTAATGGAAATGTATATCTGATCATACTTTACAATCTTGCATCTTATAATTTTCTGTTGGAAGTGCTTATACTTCTTTGTATGATACAGTGCAACCAAATATGTGAAAGTTTGTACTATAATGTTTGGTAATAGAATCTTAGATCAGATCATATTATGATATACTATACAATCTTACATCTTGTAATTTCCTGTTGGAAATGCTTACATCTCTAGGTATGGTACAGTGCAGCTAAATATGTGAAAGTGTGTACTACATGTCATACTATATAAAATTTGGTAATGGAATCTTAGTTCCAATCATACTATAAAATACTATACTATCTTACATCTTATACTTTGCTGTTGGAAATGCTTACATCTCTAGGAATTATACAGTGTAGCCAAATATGTAAAAGTATGTACTACATGTCTTGCTATATAAAATTTGGTTATGAAATCTTAGATCTGATCATTCTATAAAATACTTTACGTTCTGACATTTGATAATTTGCTGTTGGAAAGCTTACATCTCTAGATCTCGTACAGTGCAACCAGATGTAGGAAAATGCCTATTATTTGCTGCTACATCTTATATAATGTGTTTGTTAATGGATTTGAAGGTCTGATTATGCTATACTATCCTACATTGTACTATTAGCTTTATAAAAAATGCTTACATCTCTGGGCTTAGTAGAAAGCAGCCAAATATGTGAAAAATGCATACTACCCATTTTAATGGGCTATGATATTTTGGTAAAAGAATTGTAGATCGTTTTCACTATGCAGTCATCATTTGGTATTCTACAGCCTTACATCATATATTTTTTACAACCTTAAAAAATGTGTTTTTATACATTGATCAGTGTTAATAAGCAGGTACAAATTTGCCAAATGTGCAAATTGTTGTGTATGTTTCAGTTTGTGGTCAACCGGAATAAACTAAGTTAACACCAGGACCGTTGTGTAGTAGGAAAATATTTTCTGTAGTTTAAAACCTTTGTTTACATTTACAGTTAGTTTATGGTTTATTTAACGGATCAACATCACATCACACGTTTGTAAACCCATAAGTTCTCCATTCTACTTCTAACTCAAGCCCGATTTCTCAGTGCAGTGAACGAACTCTGTTGCACCGGCGAGGATCCTGAAGTACTATGGGTAGATTTTTAACTCAAAATTTTGCCAGGGTAGCACCGTTAGGCTACTCTTTTTTCGATTTTCAACTCTAAAGGGATATTTTTTACCTGCACACCAATACACAGGAGCATCCGATCTTACTACCCAGAGACCAGGGGAAATTACTATAAGTCCACCTGAATAAATTGCAGCCTTTACCATGGTTTGAAAATGAAAGGGTAAACTATTTAGCAAAACATAAACAATACAGAACAGCCAGATAAGAATGCACTTACGAGAGAAATGAATCGTAGTGCAAGGCAACAATTAGAACCCATTGAATCACTTCCCATCCACACAATCAGGAAAATCCAAGTGACCTCACACTAAAAAGGCATACCGTTGTTCTAAGATTGTGAATTAGACACATTGGACAACGCTACATGTATAAGAAAATTCTAAATTGGAGAAACTGAACTTTGCACATAGGGACAGGAACTGCAAAATACTGTATATTTGCTGTAGATATGACCTGTCCATGGACCAGAGAGGTGCTAGGTTTTGTCCAGTGACATGCAGCTTGAAACTAAACTATCTTATAGTTTATCTGAGGCTGAGTTTGTGTGTTGTCTGTTGGTGGAAGTTGCTCGTTTTGCTTCGTCTTCTTCTTTACTAGCTGAATTTAAACTTTTCACTGGCTGCTGAAGATGGGGACGGAGCACTTATGGGAATGTCCTTAGTGCTGTGATGACCGTTTTTGAAACTCAGCTCAGCTCATCTTCTTATTCTGATCCTTTTTCTTCACATTCTTTTTCTTCTTCTTCTTCTTCTTCTTTAACATCATCATCTTCTTCTTTCTTTTCTTCTACTTCTTCTTCTTCTTCTTCTTGCTCCTCTCCTTCTTCTTCTTTCTTCTCCTCCTCTTCTGTTCTTCTTCCACCTACCTCTCTGAAATTGTGGGGTTGGTGGTAGGAATATAAAGATAGTCTTCTTGCTGTTTTCAATGCGTTTTATCAGCTGGTCTTCATTTCTATAATGATGTTTTTCTTAGATGCTTTCATTCCATCGTTTTGCGTGTTAACAGTGGAAATACGTGTTTCAAGGGAGATAAGTTGCAAAGCCTTCAGTCATTATGCAGCCCAGACAGTTATTTTATTGCTTTCACCCTTCTCATGAACAGATTATATTACTCTGCTGTCGTTGTCTGCACTGTCGCGAATTAATTTCAACATATTGCTGTCATAAAATGTGCTCGTTTCACGACAGGGTGCTGTCTTGTTTGTGGAGCAGTAAGAAACAAATCTGCTTGTGTAAAGTTGTTTTTAATGTTTTCCGCTGTGTGGGACACTGGTGGTTATATAGCCACTGAAAACTGATGACTGACGTGTTTGTTTGTGTGGTGAGTGTGTCTGAGGCGGACAAAAAAGGGGGTGAAAAGAAAGCAAGTAGGTGGATAGAAATGCATGTGTGTACGTAGGCCTGAAAGTAGGTGGATAGGAATGCATGTAGGAACGTAGGATCACAAGTAGGCAGGTAGACATGCAAGTAAGTGGATAGGAATGCATGTGTGTAGTAGGATTGCAAGTAGATAAGCCGAATAATTTATAGGGAAGTAGACATATAAATCAATCAGGTACCGACTCCACAACCTTTCCAGGACATCTGTTTTGGACTGTTTTTGTTTCCATGAAATACAAAAGATAAGCACAAGCGTGGTATACTGGTGGTAGTCAATTACTCGTTTGTATGCATGTGTGGGTATTTGTATATGTGTGTGTGTGTGGGCATTAGCGTGGCTCTCTAATTCAAGTAATAGGTGTACAGGAATGCGGGCAGCAGACACGAAAATTACCATTTTATTATGAATGACGACCCGACCCAGACAACATGCATTTTCACTTTTTTTTTTTTAGTGTTATCGACATGAATACCTCCTTTACCCTAAAAATCTTTTGCATGAATGCTCCTAAAGTATGTGTCGTTGCTGGACAAACCATTGAATAAGAAGTGAATCAACTAAATACGAGTATGGTCTATAGCTAGGACGCTTAACCGCGGTTCTACCTGTCTGTACAGCAAACAAAACAGCAGGAATCTGAGCCACGGCCCATTGAACCAGAGAATTGAATCAAAGGAAAGGCGCATGTAGAAGATATCTGCTTGAATGACTTCAACTAACTTCAGAAAAGCATTTTTTTAAACGCACTTTTCTATAAGCATTTGCGCTTTTAAATGTAGATCTACTAACTATTCACATGCAAAAAAAAAAAATATTTGGTGCATTGAGAATTTGAATTAATAACTGATTCATTAATTCGCCTGTTCTGCAAAAAGTTAAGGATAATTTTTTAATCAAGTTTTCCTCGCTTGGTTGGCAGTTAATACCGCTCTCCATTTTCTGTAACAAACGTTTCTAGGCTTAAAATGTAATATAAAATGTTACTAGAAAGTTCGATGGAGGGAATGGAAAAGGCGTCAACAAACACAACTGAAAGTTTCGACCAAAGTCTTTATCAAGGGAGAATAAATTCAAGGCAAACTGTAACTGAAAAACTTAACGAACAAGACAAAGCTTCTAAAAAAAAGGTCAATATGAAATATACATAATATGGGGGAAATAGGGATATGAAGGGCCATATTAAGAAACGAAATAAGTAAGAAGGCATACGAAACAGGGTGATAGATATGAGCAAATTCAGAAGAAGAAAAAAATTAAATCTAAAATAAATTAAGCTGTGTCGAATATTATAAAACTGATTAAACGATTTTCAAAAGAGTAGCAGCTGGTTTGATCACCAGAGCAAGATTTATTGGTAGTTTTTAGGCTTAGTTTTGTCTGATCGGCTATTCGTAATTTAGAAATAAAATTAAAAAAAAATAACACCCTGAGACAAACAGGGGAATTTAAGTATTTGAAAGCAAATTTCACATCCGACGGAAAACTGGACAGAGAAATTAGCTCGAGATGTGCCAAAGTTATTCATGTAATGGGGCAACTATCTCCCCTGTTGACACACAAGCAGATACCTCGGAGTACTAAAGTGAATTTTATCAGAACTTTTTTTTTTTTTGGCCAACACTATGCAATCAATGCCAAACTTGTACATTTACATCCTCCAATGAACGTAAAATTGTGACAACAGAGAGGAAATGCCTTAGAAGAGCTGCAGGAGTTTCAAGGGAAGACAGAATACGAAATCAGACGAATGCTAGGAATAAAGCCAGTCTTACAAGTCATCAAAGAACAAGAAATAAAGTAATTTGGACACCTAACAAGAATGCCCTGGTACTATCCGCCACAGCGAGCCACACTAGAACGTTACAACGGGTAAAGAGCGAGTGGAAGACCCCGGAAATATGGAGTGATGGCATTAAGAACAGCCTTACAGAAATGAACATAAGTCTTAATAGTGCTCTTGACAGAGCCCATCAACGAACGTTACATCTCCCCCGACACTTCGATGAGGTACAAGGTGGAAGAGAAGAAGAAGAAGGCTATTCTGAAATCAGGAACAGACTAGCTGGTTGTGGATCCTCTAAAAGAGTCAGGTTTTAAGTGCTACAGCGTGTGGTGTGTGATTAGCTCTTTTGCTCACCGCAGATTATTGAAATCTGGCTTCCTGGTTGTCAGCCTAAATAAAAGGAATATACTTACAATTTTTTTATAAAGGTTACTAATACATAAACGCCTAGGTCATTTGAACTTTACAGAAGGCTTGTACTTAATAAGTAAGCAGAGACTCTTCGTTGAATCTGACTCTCAAAGGCACGAATTTAAGAAGTTGCTTTCTTTTCTATGGAGTCAGAAGTAAAAAGTAAACAAAAAAGAACTCTTTTCCACGCCTTTAGGCGTATAGGGCATACCGGGCTAGACCTATATTTTATAGACCGATCGGCACAAGATGGGTGATGTGGTCAGCGATCACGCCCGCCGCCTTTACCTTCCAGGACTGCACCCGGTACTCACTCAAGACTGGGTCGACCTGGGAGTTAGGATCATTTTTGAAAAATGTCCGGCTCCGCCAGGAAGCGAACACCCGACCTTCCGATCCGCAGGCTAGCGTCTCGCCGCTCCGTCACCACGACTTCTAAAGTCAGAAGCCCCATCAAGTGCCTTGCCGACTGGCGTGGGCGATCATGCCTCTCCACAACTGCGATCTCCTGCAGCATATATTCGTGTGCTGACACACCTCTATGCCATGCATCAAGACTGTCAAGAATCTTCGCTCGTTGTCTTCCTCTATCCTTTCTTCCACAGATCTTTCCAGTGGTCATAAAATGTTCCATTTTCCCTCTTCTCATAACATGGCCGGGAAAAATAAAGATGACTGTCTCCATCTGTTGTTTGTGATTAGTTGTCTTCGGGCTCCCGCCTCTTTCACAACCTCTTGGTTATTCTTTTTGGCTGTCCATGGTGTTTTAAGCATTCTTCTATGAAACCACATCTCTGAAGCCTCAAGAAATTGTTTGGCCTGCCTACCGATTGTCCAGAATTCACAACCATATGTTAAAACGGGATGTATGTAGCAAGCAAGAATTCTTTTTCTAACCCTCCATGACAGAGATATATTACATAAGATGTTCTTTTTTTTTTTTAATTTTTTTTTTTTATAAAATGCATTTTTGCCTGTCCTATTCTGTTTCTTATCTCTAATGCATCTTCCATCTGATGTTATCCATGTGCCCAAGTACTTATATTCTGTACTTGTCCCAAAATAACACCATTGACTTTTATTGCACATATAGGTAAAATTCTTTTATTTGAAACCACTATTACTTCTGTCTTCCCATTATTCCAACTGAGGCCCATTCTTCCACTTTCTACCACCACTATGTCTATCCTTTCCTGTTTTTCTTTCTGACTTGTTGCTATCAAGACTGGGTCATCAGCATAACGTAGATTGTTTATATTCTGCCCACCAACCACAATTCCGGGCATTTCACTTGAAGATATCATTATATATTCACTGTATAGTGAAAATTAATCAGGTGACAGTACACATCCTTGTCGTACGCCCCTCTTTAAGCTCTGAAATGTACCTAAACAGATGTTAATTCTTATAGTTGCTGTTTGCTGCCAATACATAATCTTTATTATACGTAGATCTTTTCCATTAATGTTTAAATTTTCTAACAATTTGATTACTTCTTCATGTTTCATACAGTCAAATGCTTTTGTATAGTCTATGAAGCATAGATACAAATCAGTCTTTATTTCTATAGCTCTTTCTGACCATTTCCTTAGGATGTATATGGAATTGTTTGTACCTTTTCCTTCTAGAAATCTACATTGTTAATCGCTGATTTCTGGTTTAATTTTGTTTCTCATTCTTCTCATAATTATTATCAGTAAAATTTTATTCATGTGACTCGTAAGACCTATTGTGTGAGTCTTCACATTTTAAAGTGCCTGATTTCTTTGGCAGAGCTATAAATATGGATTTCAGAAGGTCGCTTGGAATATACCCACTATTTTGAATATTATTTAAAAGTTTATTTTTTACTATGTCAATTCCAAAATCTCCCAGTGCTTCGATTTTTTCCAGTGAGATGGTGTCTGGCCCAGGTGCTTTTCCTTTCTTCATATGATGTTTTGCATCCTCAACTTCTGCAGTCATTATTGATGGACCATCATTGTTGGTCTGCAGTTCTACATCTGGTCTATTATCATCATACATTTCCCCTGTATACTCTGTCCATCTGTTAATTATGTAACTGTGTCCCATTAATAAGTCGCCATCTTTTGATTTTACACATCCAGTGCTGTTACGTGTCATCTTTCCTATTAACATATGTATCTGTTGGTACATGGAATATAAGTCTTTCCTCTGATTTTCCCCAACGTCTGTAAAGTTTTGATTCAGTAAGGTTTCATTAGGTATTTTGCCACACTACTTCCAATTCAGAGGCCCTAATACTACGCACTCTACTACTGTAAGTCGCCACAAACCTTCAAAACTAGAGGCTACATTCCACAGCACTCTATTATTGTAAGTCGCCACAAACCTTCAAAACCAGAGGTTACATTCCATGCCACTCTACTATTGAAAGTTTCCCCAAATTTTCACAATCAGAGGCCACTCTACTTCTGTAAGTCGCCACAAACCTTCAAAATCAGAGGCCACACTCCACGGCACTCTACTACTGAAAGTCGCCACAAACCTTCAAAATCATAGGCTACACTCCACGACACTCTACTTTTAAAAGTCGCCACAAGTCTTCAAAATCAAAGGCTACACTCCATGACACGCCACTCTTTTGTGCCACCACACAACTTCCGAGTCAAAGGTCACCCCTAACCCCACCACCAACCCCCTCAATAATTGCTTCTTGTGTACGTCACCAACAATCTGTTAGAAGTTAGGAATATCTTTACCACTGTTAAGCCCTGTTGCGTGCTGTTTTGGGAGAGTGTAATATTGTGTGAAGGGACAGTGTGGTGTGATAGTTATTTCCGGGAGCTCAATGTAATGTCCCGTGAACAGTGTCAACATTGGCCCAAGTGGTGAGCGAGAGACAATGTTGGAGCCACTGGGAAAGGTATTATCACAGAAGAGGCATAAACACCAGAGAAAGTAGATGTGTTGGCTCATTGTGGGGGCTGACAAGCATGGCTAGCGAGACGCACAGAGAAAGTATGATTTACGTGCCAGCGTGATTCTCATATAAGCACGAGCCACCCACATGAGTGATTCTCGTGTAGTCTGAGAACGCCCACATGAGCATGGTTATCGTGTAGTTGGAGAACGCCTACACGAGCGTGCCTCTTGTGTAACATCAGCCGCCTACATGGGTCCGGCAAGGATATATTGGGGCTGCGTAGTCAGTCCGAGTCAGAGAGAGAGTCAGAGTCACACAGAGAGAGAGAGTCAGAGTCAGTATCTCTCGAATGAGACAGACAGAGTACCGTTCACCCGTCAGACAGGTCTGAGTGAGAGTCTCGGTCATGGTACTGGTCGAAGGTAGAGTCCAGCTGGCGAAGTAAAGCCAAGGGGACTGACTGGACGCTCCAATAGTGACTGTTCTGGGTGACAACACAAATAGACGTAGGATCACCATGGAAACAAAGCAGTGGGGATGCCGACGAGAGCTATGTGCTAGAGGGGACGTGCTAGAAGTCCTGTCGGTCATCGGAGTTCTTCGACAGGCTGATGTGCTGTAGGCACATACTGTACAGCTAGCCCAGAGTTTTGGGACGCTGTAGATTTTATGAGCTGTAGTGGTCTGGGAGAAGTCGCTACAAATTAAGAGAGTGAGTGAGGACTATGTTTGAATGCCAGTTAGGATCAATGTCTACGTCTCTGAGTATGCAGTATTGTTACTGTGAGGGCTTGTGAATACCATCGTGTGTTGTTGCAATAAACTTGATGTATGGCGGAGCTGACAGCATCGTGTCGTAACTCAGTGTGTCAAGTGAAAATCTGTACCTCTGGATACATGGTCGTGTGCTGATTATTGTGTAACTCAGATAGCACGCAACCCCCTCAGTAATTGCTTCTTGTATACGTCACCAACAATCTGTTACAAGTTAAGAATATCTTTACCACAGTTAAGCCCGTTAGCTTAACCGAAGTGTACGCATGTTTGTGTCATTACCATGCCAACCATTGATCAAACCATGAGTGAATCAACCGCAACCAGGCGAGACTGAAAGTATCTGCTTAAGTGGTTTCACCGACATTTGTAATAGCACCCTAAACAAATCTTGTATTTTGGACGTGTGTATTTTTGACAGGCACAAAGATATCCCCCTTCCCTCTCTGACCAAGAAAGATATAGATAATAATGTAGCTGAAACTTTGCAAAAAATATGAACCGTAACTCAAGCCGCGCGAGAAGACAAATACAGGAAATCCCGACACTGGGCTACAACCTGGTAACAGTGAGTCGTCAAAAGAAAAAGGAAAATAAATTCCGGTCGGATCCGTGCTTCGATTTCCTCCTCATTAGCCCCACAAGAGTAAAACCACGCCTATTTGGGGTTTATTATTCAGACGTCTCTGCCTTCAGTGAGCATCTTTGACCTGGTCGTTCATCGGCTAGCCAGTAGACGACCTCGTCGCAGATCAAGACAGTATTGTAAGTAAAGGACCCTATTGCACGCCTTTAGGCGTATAGGGCTAGACCTATATTTTATAGACAAATCGGCACAAGATGGGTGATGTGGTCAGCATCACGCCTGCCGCCTTTGCTTCCCGCGACTGCACCCGGTACAAAATCAAGCCTGGGTCGACCTGGGAGCCATGGTAATTTTTTTTTTCAGTCTGGCATGGGGCGAACCCACGAACTTCCGACCGAGGCAAGCGTCTAGCCGCTCTGCCACGGTGACTGCCAAAAATGTAAATAAGACCCGGTCTTATTTTCTAGAAAACACGGTGTTTCTATTGAGTGCGCCCACATGATATTGATTACTTGTTGTTCCTCTCCGTGCGTCAGCGCTAGCCTGTGTGTACATAGGCTTTCATGTTAAACCAAAGAGGAAATAACTGTTCGGATTTATTAAGCAGGGTTTATATGATCTCCCTTTCTGGCTCTTAGATCCCTAACGTTGATATCTCTGATAAAATCAGTACTTACTTTTAGGCCCATGACATTCCTGTACAGTAGTTTATGCTATCAACTCTTTCATTGCCAGAGTGGCCTACTTCAACTCGTTACATCTTTAGCATTTATTACCTAAAGTAAAACATTGTAGAGTTTAAACAGGTTGAAGAATTAATACCGAAGATGGAAAATTGGATAAAGAAATTAACATTAGATGCAGTAAAGCAAACCAAGTATTGGGACAGCTAGCCCCCCTCTTACAGCATAAGACAATCCCAATCAGCACAAAGAGACATCTTATTCAAAGCATATTTATTCCAACTCTGTGCTAGCAGTGCCAGACATGGTCACTCACAACAAACCATACAAGAAAATGAGTAACCATGGAAATGAGATGTCTGAGAAGGGCTGTAGGAGTGACCATAAGAGATAAGATCAGGAATGAGATCATAAGAGAAAAAGTCGGCACAGAACCAATTCTAAATTACATAAGACAGCAAGTGAAATGGTTTGCCCACTTAGAGAGAATGCCTTGTGACACCATACCATACAAAGCATACATGGAAAGAGAAGAAGGACATAGAGCACGAGGTAGACCAAGAACATAATGGAAGGATAACATCAGAGAAGCTCTACAACAGCACGATGTGCCTATGGTCGAGACGGCCAGAAGAGCTAGAAACAGAACCTTATATCTCCCTCGACACTCACAGCGGTAAAAGAGGAAGTGAAGAAGAAGAAGAAGAACAAGAAGAAGAACAAGAAGAAGAAGAAGAAGAAGAAGAAGAAGAAGAAGAAGAAGAAGAAGAAGAAGAAGAAGAATTAATAAAACAGGACACGTAAGTGAGAGAGTAGAATGGGCTGTTGTGCTAGCTATAGAACAAGAAGGACAATCCCACTGCATTGATCACTATTCGTTGACACCTTTTCCGTCAGTCCAGGCGATAGTGTTGTGTTATAATGTTGGTGTATTTATGGTCTATGGGGATCACATTTATATATATAAAATATATATATATATATATATATATATATATATATATATATATATATATATATATATATATATATATTAAGAGAGAGTCAGTCGGGGGGGGGGGGGGCTGAGTTAACAGACCCAAATAACGTCCTGACAGACACAAGGTTGTCTACTGGCGAGCCAATGGGCGACCCGGTCGCCGATGTGTGTGTCTTTCCAGTTGTCTACTCCAGCTATTTTTGGAGGCGGGGGCTGGGGGAAGGAGGAGGAAGCTCACGCACATACGCATGTAGGGTGCGAAAAAAGAATAGCTAAAAACATGTTAAATATGGGACCTAAAAAATGGCCTTGTGTGTGTTGACTGACTGACTTTCTACCCCACCAGGACATCACACAAGCGATAAACACCCGATGACACAAAGTGCCACCATAAGGATGAGGATCGCCGTGGAGAGGTCCCAGAAACCGCGTTCAAACAATTCGCCATATTTATGGCCTGCCTATATTGCGGCCCCTGGCAAAAGCCAGAGTGGGGCTTCAAATAACTAACAATTTCGTCCTAAAAAGGACGAAACACCTATTACTAGGTGGGGTATAAGGATATATATTGTATGTGTTGGCTTGATGACAGTTTTTATCTTGTTGGGGTCAATGTGCGGGGTGGAAGCCCTGATTTCTGAAACAACGGCGTGCTGGAAGGAGTGTGACCAAACAAGCGTTACAATACGCAGAGAGAGATCTAAACATCAATCAAATGAACATAGTCAAGATAAAGCCACCGCTCATCCAAGAAGCTGGCTAGCGAGCAGTTATCTCCCGTCCTTTTAGGGCGAAATTCTTCGTTATGTGAAACCCTACTCTGGCTCTTGCAAGAGGCCGCAATATAGCCTGGCCATAAATATGGCTTAACGGCTGAACGCGGTTTCTGGGACCTCTCCACGGTGATCCTCACCCACACGGTGACACTTTATGTCATCGGGTGTTTATCGCTTGTGTGATGTCCTGGTGGGGTCGAAAGTCAGTCAGTCAGTCAAGGAGCTGGCTGAATTTGACAAGAAAAAAACCCTATGTTTTGTCTTCCTTGTCTTTCTTGTGCTTTTCATTCATTAGCCCTGATGATGCCAGCGTCTAGTAGTGATTTAAACAGTAATGAAGTTCATTGTTGCGTTTTCTTCTCCTTCTTCTTCTTCTCGGTTCCTCCCTTTTTTGCTTTTTTAATCGTTCCAAAGATTCTTTGTAAACTCTGTTTAAAACAAAATCTATAAAGGGCTTCGTCTATTTTAGCTGTACCCCAGGTTTCAGAGCTCAACATTTTATTAATTGGGATCTTCTACAAGATAAAGCATTTGATTTTTAGCGGATATTGTTAAGTATACTTTATTTTCATGTTGTATTCTAGATTATATTTGTTCTTTTAGTATTTTAGAGCCGTTGCAGTTTGTATAAGCGTACTTGTTTGTTTCCGATCGTTTTATGTGTATCTATCTGTGACCACTTAACTAGATATTATTCTGTAATTTTGTTACATCTGTGCTTGTCAGACTCTAAAATCACGAAATCAAGGAACATGGTATTAGTTGGCTTCCTGCCAGGTCCTTCAGCGATGTGGCTTTTTTTTTTCTTTCTGCTATTGCCTTAAAAATTACAAGCAGACTTTTAAAAAATGTGTATTTGTGACAGGAAATAAATCCTTTTCAATACACTTTCTTTCTTTCTTTCTTTCTTTCTTTCTTTCTTTCTTTCTTTCTTTCTTTCTTTCTTTCTTTCTTTCTTTCTTTTTCTTCTTCTTTTTCTTCTTCTTTCTATTTTTGTTGTTGTGTAGAAAATAATTTATGTGTGAAAAAAAGTTAATTTATCAATACACTTTATCATTATCGTCATCATCATCATCATAATTTTCTTCTTTTTCTGCTTTTTCTTTACCTTAACCTCTCTCTCTCTGTCACTCTCTAACTCTCTCTCTCTCTCTCTCTCTCTCTCTCTCTCTCTCTCTCTCTCTCTCTCTCTCTCTCTCTCTCTCTCTCTCTCTCTCTTTCTGCGGAGTTAATGTCTTCAAACCAATCACGATGATGATTTCCTTTCCTGTGCAGTCTAGTGTAGCTGATGCAGTATAATCCCCTCGTGTTCACATCGATCGCTCTAATCTCTTCTATACTAACATCATAGTTTCCTCGCCCAGCTTCTGAGTTGAGTGCATGGCGTGACACTGTGAGCTACGTGTGTTTTTCGTTGGCACAGGATTACCAGATTACCAGTCTACTAACATCATTTCCAAACTAATAATAATAATAATAACTGTATTATGCAACGTTGCGTTCATGTATTAAAGTGATCAATTTAGATAGAACACCTATGTTTATATATATATATATATATATATATATATATATATATATATATATATATATATATATATACATACATATATATGTATACATACTCTCATTCGAAAGGACGTTAACACTTCACTGATATAATACATTTATTAGTTTTTCAGTATGGAGTGAGTGTGAGTGTTTTTTTCACAGTTGTAGGGGGTTGAAATGAAAAGTCGCACTGCTTATTAACTAGAGTCCCCTTCTGAAACATTGATCACAGCTCCACAGCAAAATGTCACTGGTGGATTAAGTTTCGGACTGCAACTTCTGGAAGATTTTTCCAAGCATGTCTGAGCTGGTGGATTTTGAGGCGGATTTGGCAGGTTTCGGACATATTGCTCAATCATATCCCATAATGCTAAATAGGGTTGAGACCAGGTGAACATTCTGGTTATCGATGAAGAACATTATTGTTCAGCAAGGTAATGCAGTGATTACCCATGCTCGATGAGGTACTGCATTGTTGTGCATTCAAGCTACGTCTTGTCATGAGTTTGAGAGAATGGCACAACATGTGGTGTCGGCCTATCGTATGTGTACCGCCGCGTGATGTTTCTCCGAACTGGTATCAGATATGTTCTAAAATGCTTTGCTATTCTTCCTCGAACGATAATGCTGGGAAATGTGGAGACAGGCATGCTCCCTGCAGAGCAGCAAGCATCGCTTCAGAGGTGACGGCTATTTAGCGTCCTTTGGCTATTTTCTCCAGGTTTTGCTGGGGTGTTGGGAAACCAGCAGGCAGATAGACTGGTTGGTTCTCCACCACTTGTTCGTGAATGACAAGCTAGTGTTGTGAGGGCTCTTTAGGAGCGAGTGAACAGTGCAGATTCGCACATAGATCATTACGGTCTGCGGAGAATGGCGCTGCGGGGAGTTCTCGGAGGTACTGGCTGACGCTCGACACTCACGGAAAGGCGAGACGGATTACAATCAGATAGTTGCTGGTACCCTCGGTTTTGGAACTCTTCGCTTGCTGCCGAAGATGGGCATGAGGCGTTTATGGGAGTGTTCCCAGTGCTACGAGCATATTGTTCATGTGGACATCTGTACACCCTGATTCTGCTATTATGCCTTTCCCTTAGGACTTTTGATTCATCTGAGAACATGGCAGAATGCAATGGTTTTCGCGCCAATCTGGCATGCATATTTGCTCAATGAAGTCTATTCTGGCTGTGGCATAACTGAAGTCAAGGGCGTTGGACAGGCCAGCGTGAACATATGTTTGCTTCTCCCAAATTGAAACATGTACAGAGAAACATGTCAGTTATTTGGTCGCGCATTTTTGATGTCTGTTGGCCTTTGAGCCGTCTGGGAATAGTTCCATAAATAAATCACTCCTGCCTTTGCGTGTTTTCCCTTGATCTTCCTTGTCTTGGAAGGTCTCTGGTGACGAAAGCTACCCCGAAAACTTTGTTGTAACCGATGGAGTGGTCATCTGGAGTTATGAAATATCCGTTCAAACGTTGAAATTATTGTACTGCAATGAAGGTAAAGTAAAGTAAAGGACCCTTTTCCGCGCCTTTCGGCGTATAGGACATATAGGGCTAGACCTATATTTTATAGACAAATCGACACAAGGTGAGTGAAGTTGTTAGCATCACGCCGGCCTCCTTTACTTCCAGGGACTGCACCTGGTACCCACTCAAAGCTGGGTCGACCTTGAAGCCAAAGTCATTTTTGAAAAAAAGTCGGGCACCTCCAGGGAACGAACCTACTACCTTCCGATCCGCGGCGAGCGTCTAACCGCTCCGCCATGACGACTTTCCACTGTTATTATGGTAGTATTTAATATTTCTTTCTCTTTCTGTGATAAGCGACATGATCAGAAAAGCAGTTATTTAGATCTACTGAAGACAAGTATGGTGCAAAAAAATAATCTTCCCAAAAATGGGGTGAGGGGCAAGGGAAGAGGGGAGGGGGGGGGGGGGGGGTCATGTTAAGCTTTTTTAAAAGTCAGAAATTGTTAGTTTTTAGTTAAAATTTATTTAACGTGATTGAAAAGCGTGAACATATTCTTCAAGCCATATGAAAAGTTAGTATGTCTATGGCTTTACCAGCTTTGAGAAAATAACATGTGAAAATTACTTCCAATTTGAGATTTTTGAGACTATATGCTTTTAAAAGGATTAACTTTCTTTTGTAAGAAAGTGTATGTACATAAATAGAGAATATACGAGACTTATAATTGTTCTTTAATAGCGCCGCAACATTTGTTGGCTTGTGTGACGAAAAAACATGGCAAAGTAATATACAACAACAACAACTACAACAAATGGTGCAGAAGTTAGCCTCGTGCCAGGTTTCTTCGGAAATGCGTTACTGGAACCAGTTGCCGCCGTGACGGTTGCACAGCGGACTTTTTGGATTACCACCTCTGTGGAAAAAAAATAAAAACGGATTTAATTTATCGATACATTTCTTAGTATTGTGATTCTTTCTTTCTTTCTTTCTTTCTTTCTTTCTTTCTTTCTTTCTTTCTTTCTTTCTTTCTTTCTTTCTTTCTTTCTTTCTTTCTTTCTTTCTTTCTTTCTTTCTTTCTTTCTTTCTTTCTTTTTCTTTCTTTCTTTCTTTCTTTCTTTCTTTCTTTCTTTCTTTCTTTCTTTCTTTCTTTCTTTCTTTCTTTCTTTCTTTCTTTCTTTCTTTCTTTCTTTCTTTCTTTCTTTCTTTCTTTCTTTCTTTCTTTCTTTCTTTCCTTTTTTCTTTTTCTTTATTTCTTCTTTCCTTTGCCATCCCAACTCCTGATGGGGTAGTACTTAATCCAGTTCTGCAAACGTTAGTCTCCCTAAACAAAGGAGGTCACGTTCCATTCATAAGTTTTTTTGGGCTGGTCTACCTGTCTGCAGGTTACGGGTGTGCCGCTCTTTTGTTTGCTTTCTGGGTTGTCTTGCATTTACGTTTTTATTCCGAGAAAGAAAATGCCTGTGACATAGGTTTCATCACTCTCTTAAGCGGTTTTGTTTTAGACCCAGTTTATCGATGTTTATGGAGTGTTAAAAGCTTTATTATTATCCTACCCCAAACAGGGAAAATCCATAGGTCACGGGAGATTCTAATATTTCAGGGGGTGGTGGATAGGCTGCATGCAGTGGTGTGACCTAGGCTGCACTCTCTTGTGTGACCTAGGTGGGTTGAGGTTAGGGCCAGTTATAGATGTTTTGGTGTCGTTAAAACCCAGGCTTAACACTCTCTAAAATGGTTTACTGTCCTGTGACGTCATCTGGGGGTAGTATATTAATAAAACACCGAAAGGAGATATCAATAACATTGCGGGAAACCCCCCGTAACTTTATGGCTCAAGTTCGACCAATCAGAAGTGAGATTGGTTGAAGGTCGACCAATCAGAAGTGAGCTAGTGTGTAACACTGTGTAAATGGGTAATCTAGTGCAATCTTGCAGAGCTCGTTAAAACTGATTCCGTCATATTCACTTATGTGTCTTATTCACTACTTCAAGTGATGTTTTCTCGTCACTTTTTTTTTCTTTGCTCTTATGGTGTTCAGCACAATGATAATGTAGTTATCCTGCGTGCTATCACTACCTTGTCTTCTCAACTGTACACTGTGTGTGTCTTTTCACTGGAATTATTTATATTTATAGAGCCGAATTTATATCTTCTCCCTTAATTTTAACTTGTACTTAGATACCTCAAATTAATCTGCCTAAAAAATTTATTAATTAAAAAAGAATTTAGTTTCACTTTAGTTTTTGTACAATACATTGTGTATTCGACACCTTTATTCACTGACAGTCGTTATTTAAATTGTTATATCTTAAACGTTTCTAGGGGTCTTTGTGGCGATTTGGTCAAGCCGTTTGCCTCGCGCTCTAAAGGTTGTGGGGTCTCTCCACGGCTGCACCCTTTACGATTGCAATTCTTACAGAGATTCCTGAGGCTACGTAGTTCGTGCTCTGT
Source organism: Candidula unifasciata (assembly GCA_905116865.2). Classification (NCBI taxonomy): domain Eukaryota; kingdom Metazoa; phylum Mollusca; class Gastropoda; order Stylommatophora; family Geomitridae; genus Candidula; species Candidula unifasciata. The sequence goes on from CAJHNH020000644.1 coordinate 83,736, forward strand.
GCGATGCTTTCGGCAGGCGGCTAGCCATAGTGCGGAGAGAGACTGAGCCAAATGGGATAAAACCCGGTGCAATGAAGTCGGTCCTCTCGACTTTAACTTTTTATCTGAAACATTCGTTTGTCTGACTGATATAATCAAAGGTTGACAAACTGGAACTCGTAGGCTAGCAGAACATTGTACTAGTGGTGGTATAGTCCGTTTACAGATTCCTGTCGCTGTATTTTTTCTTCGAAGTTAGTTGCGTATCCTTTACAGGACGTTGCAGAACCAACCCTAACAGCCCCTGGCTGGTTTTTTTTTTTTTTTTTCGTCGGCTCTGTGGCTAAGTCGATGCGAACGCTTCGCTTCGAAATGCCGGGATGCCGGGTTCGATCCCAGTTGCGGGCAATGCGCCTTGCGTTGGTTTCGACAGTGGTATCAAGAAAGCCGACCGTCCAGGAAGCAATGGCAAACTACTGGACGTAAATTTGCCAAGAGAAACCACACAACAGTCAGGGGCTGTTAGGGTTGGTTCTGCAACGTATTTTTTTATTTAATATATTAATAATATAAAGACGTGCGTTCTTATAATTCCTTTCTTATAATTTACCATAATGTAGTTTTGAATATATTATTGTCATGGTTCTGTCTAAGTTTAATTTATAATTTCTTCAGTCTCAGTATTTCTTTATCTCCAAACATTCTGTATAGTGCTCGTTTAATAACTTCTTTGTGCTAAAATGTTACATAGAACCTGTTCTGCTGTGTGTGGCAGCGATTCTTGGAATGCCAGTTAACAAATTAGGAAGAATTTTGAAGCAACAGAGATGTGGTTTCAGAGACGAATGTTCGAATACCTTGGACCGCCAGAGTAACTATCAACGATTGTTTGAAAGAGGCTAATGAAAGTAGATCTCTATCTACAACAGTAGGAAAGAGACGAACACTGTTCTTCGGCCACATAATGAGACGAGAGACATTGGAGAACATTGTGACAACTGGAAAGATCAGTGGAAAAAGGGGTAGAGGCAGACCAAGGAAGATGATGCTGGATGGGCTGAAATGATGGCATGGAGAGATATCATAAAGAGTGCTGTCCCAGACAACCAGGAATCGTGATCTGCGGAGACGCCAGTTGGCAGGGCACATAATGACTAATAACTTCTTTGTTAAAACTATCAATTTTCTTTTTCCTTCCTCGCTCCGCCTGTGTAGAAAAAAATTGACTTTCCTCTAGCCCATCTTTGGAATGTCTGGTTGATAATACGTAGGGTATATTTTGTTCT